>PVIC010001965.1:0-83176 GCA_004025085.1 Thryonomys swinderianus
TAAGCATAATGACATCTTCTCCTCTGAAACAGTCACCGCATACACTGTTCTGGGTCTAATGAATGTGTAGCAATTCCCCTTCAGAGAGTGGCACTAATATCCTTGTTTGTCATTTATATTACATCTTTACACAACGTTCCGTGACAGATATCACATTTTGTTCTTGGTTATTATGAGGAATAGCAATGCATTTTAATTCATACTCCTGATTTTTGCTGTTTTCTACCCACACTGATTTGCATTTGGCTACAGTGATCAGCACAGTGAATCAACACAAAACTTTAGCTTGAAGACTTCACAAAGGAGCTAGATGTCCTCTTGAAGTTTTCACATGCATCAGTGTGGAAGATTTGGTCCACACATACTGCAGTTAAAAAGTTAATTCAGTAAATACCAGTGGCTTTCTAGTAGCCAGGTGAAGCCATTCTTATACTTACACTCCTCATAAAAATCATATATCTGCATATTGAGAGTAGGTGTTTCAGCCCAGTGAATATAGTTCAATGGGCCTAGAATACATCAGGCCAATCACTAGCACCACAATATATGCATACATACATACACATAAACATACATACAATACACACATACATACATACATACAATACACACATTTCCTGGGCCACAAACTCCAGACGTTTTATTAGTGAAGGTCTGCTGAAAGCAGACAAGTTGGCATTTCATTATTTCATGAGATTCTAATGTAGGTAGCCTTAAAACCTCATCTTGAAAAATCTGAAAATAAGTTGTCTTAATTATAAAGATTTTTTAAGTCACTGCACTATGTCACATCTTTTTTTTTTTTTTTTAAATAGGGTCTCACAATGTAGTTCAGCTGGCCCTGAGCTCACTATGGAGCCCAGGCAAGCCTCAAACTCAGTAATCCTCCTGTCTCTGCCTCCTGAGTGCTAGGATTACAGGCGTGAGCCACTATACCCGGCACTGTGGTATATGGTATTGATGGCTGTTGGTCATGAGTCACCACGCCCAGCATTCTATGTCGTCACTGGGATCAAACTCAGGACCTTGCGCTTGAGAGGCAGGCGCCAGAACCACCGAGCTAAATCTCTGGTCCACTATGTCACATCTTAATCAAAATTGTTTATCCAACTATAATTCCCATTTTAACAATTAAGTATGGCCCATATAGTATGTGTAGTTATTTTACTCACATTAGCCTTGTCCATGGATGCCAAAAAATATATTCAACCCTATCTCAAACCATCTCCCCCCAGTAATTTACCTATTCCACTGTCTTGCACAAGACATGGGAAACATCCACCCTATGAGGACAAAGTTGCATGCATTAAATTTTATAAGAAAATGGCAATGAAAAATCATACTGAAACTAATACATGGAAATAATTTTATGTATTTTTGAGATTTCAAAGTTCACAAAGGTAGAATAAGGGAACTGATTGAGGACAGAAAAAAATGAGCACTAAAAAAAAAAGCTATTCTGTCATCAATAAAGAACACCTCCATTAAACTGAATCTGGCATCTGGACGGGTTGAATTAATATTCCTAGGCTTGCTGGACAGAGGATCCAACCATCTCTACTTGCTCAAGACTTTCTTATTTTGATTGCTGAAATTCTACTGCCCCATAAAAACCTTCAGTATCAGTCAAACCAGGATAACTGGTCATATAACTTGATGCTTTTAACATTTTGGTACTAACATTTTTAACTTTGAAAATTTTCTATAACAAAATAATATATTAACCATTTTATGGTGATGTTTCATAAAACTTTCTTTAAAAAGCTTTGGATATTGAGTTTTCATTTCTCTCAGTGAATTATTCATAGAATGTCTCTTAAAGAGAAAATGAAATCTCAGTTGAGAAGCAATAATACTCAGCAGATATATGATCCTAGAAGTTACTACAAAAAGGCCACACTGAGGTAATCAACCCACACAGTTCCACATATCACTGAAGTTAAACAATGAGGCATCATTCAAAATATTAGCAATTACTTTAAAAGGTAAGAGTAGTCTGTACACAAAGGAAAACTGGACAGGTAAGCCAGACAAGTACTTATCAAAGAAGCTCTTTCCTCCAGTATATGTTTTGCGTCTCTGTTAAAGATCAAACAGCTGAATATGCTTGAGGTTGTTTCTGTATCTTCTCTTCTGTTCCACTGATCTTCCTATCTGCTTCTGTGCAAGTGCTATGCTAATTTTATTGGTATAGCTCTGTAAGATAACTTCAAATCCAGGAGGGTGATGCCTCCTATCTCGCCTCTATGAACCAGGATTGCTTTTGCTATTCTGGTTCCATAACCATTTCACTTTGTTTTCACCAGTTTTGCATATAATGGTTTTGGTATTTTGACTGGGACTGAGTTAAATCTGTACATCAATTTTGGAAGTATAGGCCGTTTGACTGTGTGGGTTATTAGGGACATAAACTAGTATGTAAATTAGTACAGAAAGTCCTAAAAAAGTAACATGACAAATCCTATTTGACTCAGCTTTCCCATTTCTAGGTATCTCCCCCAGAGAAGTAAAGAGATCGTATTACAGTGATACATGCACATCCCACATTTACAGCAACACAACTCATAATAGCTAAATCTTGGATACTATACAGCCATCACCTGATGAATGAATAATAAAATGTAGTATTTATACACAATGAAATACTGGTCTGCCATTAAGAAAGATAAACCTAAGTCATTTGTAGGAAAATAGATGGACTTAAGACTACAATACTGAGTGAAATGAATCAGTTGTGCAAGTTTAAACTTCATAGGGTTTCCTTTGTATGCAAAACTCAAATTATAAATGAACATCAAAATAAAAGAAGTAAGGAGAAAGCTGTTTCTCAAATGCAAGAGGATCAAAAAATTAAAGTAGGGAAGAGGAGAGAAGGGAACAAGGAAAGAAAAGGAGCTATTTGAGTTAAATAGTTGTCAGTGCCACTCAAGGAATGTAAACACCACGGACTGCAAACACGTTCTCATGAAAAAAGACAGCACTGCATTGCATCATGGCTGTACAGGTTGAGTTACTGCAGGGCCCATGACTCAGGAAGGACGAGCACAGGGTGCCACACTCAGGGCTGTGTCGCCTCCCTTCTGCTGTCCTGAGACAGTCTGTGGATCACCACCTCCTGTCAGATGTCAGAACAATTAACTACAATTAATAAAGCTAAACACTGAGAAAATTCCAGGCACATCTCAGTTGCTCAAAAGATAAGATCCTGTTCTATGATGTATTCCTTTAGAACACTGAGAATCGATGTTTTATTAGTGCTGTTTTATTGCTCTCATTTTTTAAATCTGCTTGCGTGTCTGAGCTTTTCGTTAAGTATCCAGTGGAACTTCGAGGGAAAGACCCTAGGGCCTCTTCTGCAATGCCTATTTCACTCCAAGTAGCAGCTTTGAAACCATAGGCATTTTCATTATTTTCAATAGTCATGGAGTTGCCCAAACCAATTACATGCAAGACTCAATTACCTTGGAGTTAGCCTGTTGTAACAGCCTAATGACTGACCTTTCTCCAGGTCCTGTTCAATTCATTCTCCACATGCTGCCAGAAGGGACTTTCTAGCACACATACAACAACAGGGCACTGTCCTGTTTACAGGGTTGATTGTCTGAACAATTAGGTCCGAACTATAACCAAGCAATTTTTCTAGGCTCATCTGCAGACAGCAGCCATATGTTTCTTCTATCTCTTCATGTAGTATAGTATTTGTGGTGTTCCTAACAAAACACGACTTCAGTATTTGTATTTGCTGTTTCTCTGGACAGAAGGCCCAGCTTCCGTCTCCTTCTAAAATATATCTGTTTCATCTCCAGGCTTCATTCCATGCCCTACCTCCAGAAGACCTTCTCAGCTTTTCCTGAAAGTGAATCCAAAGGCTACTCTATAGCCTGATTTACATTTGTTTCAGGACATAGTGCAATACTGAATTCAGCTCAACTCCTTTCTCCCTGAGCATTACAGACTTCTTCCTTGAGAAACCTTACGCTATCTAGAACATACTAAAATTAATGGGTAATTTCACAAGCAGTTATTGGTTGATTTCCTGTAAGAAACAACTCTGGATTTAAAAAAGTTTATTAAAAAATCTATAATAAATTAAATGTGTTTAATGGTATCTACCACTTCCTGCAATTGGTAGCATACAAAATAGCCATGAAACGAAGTCCTGGAACAATGTTGGAATTACACAGCTTATTTGAAGAAAGCACACTGACAAATGTGACAAAAGTTATCATCTACTCAAAAAAGAAATATTTTTATAAAATAATAAAGACTACTAGGGACTAATTTTACCTAATAATGTACTAATTATACATGTAATTTATCCATGAGAGCTGCAAGTTGTGAATGATCTATGGTAACTGACAATTTGTAAAGTAAAACACAAAGCCAATAGGCAGATATAGTAATCTCATTCACACTATGAACCACAGGTAAAAAAAATATCAGTGACAATAAAAAAATTATGTTATTTTTGACAGTGTCATGAGAAAATGGGCACCATCAAATATAGTTGTAAGCTGTTACTAACTTTCCAAAAAGCAACACTGAAATACATTTTTAACAACTAGTAGATTTGGCTAGAGATGTGGTTCAGTAGCAAAGCACCTGCCTAGGTAGTACATGAAGCCCTAGATTTGATCTGCAGCATAATAATAATAATAATAATAATAATAATAATAATAATAATAGAAGATGAAGAGGAGAAAGAACAAGTTGATGTATATATCTTTTTTTACCTAGGGATTCTTTCTCTAAAACTCTAATGAAGTTGATGGTAAATAACTTGAAATCATAAGAATATTTACTTTATCAAAAAAATACCAGACCGGGGCCAAGGATTTAGCTCAGTGGTTCCAGTGCCTGCCTTGCCAGTACAAGGTCCTGGGTTTGATCTCCAGTACAAAAAAGAAAATAAAAATAACAGACTATGAGGGAAAGAACCCAAAGTAGGAGAATAAAATTTAAAAGATATAAAGATTACCACATAACAAAGGCATTAAAACTAATAATATATAATTACAATATATATTGGAAGGTGCTTTATATAAAGTAATACAGATACCATTATAAAAATGTATTTGTTATAAACAAATAAAAAGTTAACTATAGTATAACATAGCCATTGAAATTAAGATTAAATTTTCTGCTTTTGTTATTTATGTTTTGTATTTTTTCTAAAATGTCTACTTAATCTCGCATGGTAAAAAATTTTGTTTTAATGAATTAGTAATTAAAAACTGTGGAGTGAGGTCCCCAGAAAAGACTCAACACAAATGACTACTCTTACGCTTTGGGAAGGAAGACAAAAAAACCCCGCCATGCTAGGTCCTACAAAATGGTATAATCACACACATGGAATGTAAACATGACCACAAGTGTATGAGCATGATAGGAAATGAGTACAATGCTTTTCACTGGAAGAAATATGTGTGTGTGTGTGTGTGTGTGTGTGTGTGTGTGTTGATAAATCAGGCATTAGAGATTTCTCAGCACAGGTACACCGTGAAACCAGTGTTGTAAGTAAATGTGTTGGACAGCAGTATTCAGCATGCTAAAAAGCAGAACTCCATGGCACTAAGTCTATTATTATATGACTGAGACTGGAACTACCGCGATGTGGGCTTGACTTGGAGCAGCTGAACAGAGAGATCACCATTTGGAGAAGGAGCTAGGTAACTGCCCCTTGGAATGTTTGTACCTGCTTTTCCTCTACCCAAAATCCCCTCCTTAAGTATTTGTTTGAATCAAGATACTGAGTTTTGACTCAACCCTTTCTCATTATAGCTCTCCCTGACCTCCCTTCACTTCAAATTTCTGTAGCTTTGCTTTACTTTTTGCCCACAGGACTTACCACTTTCTAATATTCTCAGTGATTTGCTTCCTCCTTTTTTATTGTTTCCACATAAAAATGCAATATTCCACGAGGTCAGCAATTTTGTTGTGATAATTAATATGTTCTCTAGGGTCCAGAATAGTGTTCTCTCGCAGGATTTGGGAAGTATTGATGAAATGTAAAAGGTAGACAGACAGAAAAAGGAAAGGGGAAGCTGTGATAAAGCAGCCAAGATTACTAGAAGCAAAACTTCCACATGAGGATTGACTTTGAGGAGATGGTGAGGATGACTTGATATTTGGACTTTCAGACTTTGAATTAAAATGGGTATTTCCAAGTGGAAAAAAGATTTGAAATTTATAGAAAATACAAGATGGTGACTGGAAGGAAATTTCATAGCTGGACATAAAAGAATGGTGGGATTATTAGACTGCAAATTCATTCATTCATTTTAGTTTTTTGAGACATGGTATCGCTTTGTAGTTCAGTCTGGCTCTGAGCTCACTCTGTAGCCCAGGCAAGTCTTGAACTCAGCAATCCTCCTGCCTCTGCCTCCTGAGTGCTGGGATGACAGGCGTGAGCCACCATGCCTATCTATCAAATTCATTCAAAAAATGACCATCTTTCCTGGAAAATAAAGCAAGCAAAGGCAGAGAGCTAGAAATGATGGGCAGAAGTAGACAATAGTAGTCATGTAGGCTACAAAGAAAACCCAAAGAATAATAAAGTAGAAAAATGAGAGGGAAGGACAGTACAGTGTCTCTGAACCCCCATGAGAAACACTCAGTGTACACCAGGAGGAGAAACGATATTTTCTCCACAAGCAAAGGAGAGCAAAGACGAATAAGTCAGTGGCACTTTTCAGAAGCGGTGTGGTAAGAACTGGACTTCAGTCCAAGGTCATGGGGAGAAATGCGCAAGAAACACAGCGACTTGCAAAAGCGATGGTTTGCGGCAATAGAGAAAGGCAATTTCTCCCACAGATACCAGGAAAAAGAGAACATAACCATGTGAAGAAGATAAAGAGAGTAAACACAGGCACAAAACCCGAAGTGTCACATTGTTTTTAATAGAATAGGTGGAAAGATGATATGCCAAGGAAGGACGGGACAGCTGGGACTGGGGTATGGGAAGAGACAAGAGGACTAAAATAGATCCCATAGGGAGCGAGCCTCCGAGTACAGAAAAGACAATTAAAAAGACTGCCAAATAGCAGCAGAAACCAGATTGAAGTTTGAAAGCATCCAGTTCTAATGAGCCAAATCTGCAATGCTTTGTTTGCCTCCAGCAGTGCTCGATCTCCTGGGAGCAGCAGCGAAGAGAGCAGGAGTCAGAGGTAATCTACGCTCTGGAGTCTGCGCATGCGCGGGGATGCCAGGGGCCCTGACGAGAGGGGAGGCCCGGGAGAGAAACTCCAACCCACGTGGAGCTAGAAGGGTGACAGTTTTTGCGTCTAAGGACGGAGAGTATGTCCAAGGAAAGGGAGAGAGGAATACACAAGAGTCCTGGGCTGAACCCTGAAATTTTGGTGGAGATGAGGTGCTTCTAATTCTCACCTGCCTCTCCCCACCGCTCCTGCTGAGACCGCAGGAAAGGGGAAAAACAGTGCACAGGAGATTGGAGCATCTTCGCAGCGGCCTGCCAGGGAGAGCGCACCTGAGGAAGGGGGAGGACAGCCTAGCAGGCTGGGGAGCACAATTAGCGTGAAAGAACAGCTTAGAAATCCTATGTGGTTCTGAGACTTTAGAATTACTAATTTTTAAATAAACTACATAAAACACTGGAAAAATAATGTTTGTTTTTGTTGTTGTTGTTGTTGTTGCTATATACGTTTTGAGGTTACTAAATTATTACTGTGCTTTTTTAGTGAAATTCCACCACGCCTTGTTCCTGCATGCAGTAAAAGCCTCCCTCCCACCCTCCTCCACATCGTGAGCTCTGCCCCAGCCCCTCACGCAGGCTCTTTCCCAGCTCAGGGCCTTCACGCCAAGGGTGCCTCCGTGGTCCCACTGCAGAGTGGGACGGCCGAGCTGGACTGGGGCTCAGGGACCTTCACTGACCATCGACCCCACAACCTGCATGTGTCCTTTGTCCTGTCACCTTGTGGACTTAGGCTCCTACCCCTGACCCACAATTCCCTGAAAATATCTTGGTTATTACTCGTGCTCTGTGGTCTGCTTTCTCCAGTTAGAATATTATGCCGAGGAGAAAACGTTATAGCATACCAATTTTCCACCAAATAAATTAAACTATAAACTATGAGCAATGATTTTGCAGTTTGTTTTGCTATATTAGATCTGGAAAACAGGCTTAATTAAGAGGTTAAAAGGAAACAGGCTTTAATCTCTTCTCTATAAAAGGCAATTTCTAAATAAGATGTTATGTCTCCAGCCAAGTTTTCAAATTTTCTGTGGAAAGTATTCTGTGTTGGTACCTTAAACCATAAAAAAGGGGGAAGAAAATGTTAAAACCTCTTATCTCAATGAATAACTGATATTACAAAAAAATTCTCCATGATTTTAATGTTGGACATTACCTGCTTATCATGATCCTCTGAAATATAAAGGAAATTAAAAAAACAACCTGCTTCAAGATACACATTTAGAAGTCAAAAATCAAAAAGAATTCATAAATAAGAAAACATCAGACATATCCAAATATAAAATATTCTTCAAAATTCCTGACCTAAATTCTTCAAGTCAAGAAGGTCAACACAAAATAAAACTGAGAAGTTTTTTCATCTTTAGACTATGATTTTGTAAGAAATGCTTTTACTCGATAAATACACATGGTGGTTAGGAAAATTTGCCAAAAAATGATGAATGACTACATAACTAGACAGATTTAATAAAAGATTTTTAAGGCTGTTCAATAAAACAAAAATTCACTCGTGTCAGTGATAAAAAATAGTAGTTAGTTGGCAAACTATAATGGGACATGGAGAAAGGAATAATATATGATAAAATAATTCAATAAAATGGCAACATCTACTTGTAAGCTCTAATAATGTATTGTTGCTTTAATATATGCAATTCATAAAATTGAAATGTACAGAAATCTTAGACTGAAAGCTTTTTATAAATTAATTTTGTTACCAATAGATTATTAGGAAAAACACTATAGTAATATTTCAATTTTAAATTAAAAGTTTCAATGAAAAAATTATCAAATAGTGTATAAAAATCCAGTGTCAGTTTAAGATAAATCATTTCCTATAACCTTTATAATTTTAATTTTCAATTGAAGCAATAGTAATAAAATAATACTAAAGAACAACTTGAAAGTGGCTATGATATTATCCTCTTTTTAAAAAGAAAAGAAAGAAGTTTGTAGAAATTAAATACCTTTCTTAAATTCTAGAGAGGCATCATGTGGCAGATGAGAAAATGACAATGGCTTGTCTGCTCCTTGGACAGAAGTAACTGTTACACAGTCAAATATCATCTACTTTGGTATAAAGATTGAATTTATGTTATTGCCAATGTTACTTTCAGTATTGCTATAAGTGCAGTATTGTTAGTATTGTTATAGTTATATGTAATAGGTTGCATCTCTAAGATCAAAGTGATAATAGAAGAAAGTGAGATGAAAATTCTTGCTCTTTTATTGCTTGAAAAAAAGTGTAGAATCCAAGACACACACATACATATACATGCATATAAACACATATATGATAATATTTAGGCTGAATCCTCCATAGATTTCAAACTAAATGAACAAAAATTATGGCCCAAATAATGTACCCATATTTATTGTTTCTTTTCTCTGCCGACCTAGCTCCCCTTCAAGAGTTACACATTGCAAGTATTTGGTGCATTCCATGGAATGTGAATCTTAAAAATAACACATAGTACAGAGCTACACTGAAACAGTAAAAGAAGAAAAATCCCTCTGAAACAAAACTGTAGTCAAGGTCCCACTGGGAAAATCTACTGACCCGCTTTGAAATTAAAATGCTGCTTTCACCGATGTTCTTACACACACACACGCACGCGCGCACGCATGCACAAACGCACGCACACATGGAATTTTCCACTGAGGTTGCACATAGTAGATATCAAAGCTCTTCAAGACATCTCAGATTACCAACCCCAAGGCAAGGATACGCACATTGAGCGCCTCCTGCTTACTAATTACTCTGATTTTTTTTTTAAACCTTGTCTCTTTAAAGAAAAATCATGATTACAGAAAAGCCAAGGTTACAATTAAAATAGAATGAGAAATAACGGGAATTAAATCGTGTCATGTAATGGTGAAAATTCCCAATAGTGAGTGTAATCGTGATGTGTATATACAATGAGCCAATAAGATAAAAAAATAGAACATAATCATTTCTAAGACAGTGCAGCGGGTCCCTTCTCCCCAGTGAGAAGTCCTATATCAACCTCAGTTGTGCAACCATAGAAACAATATACCTTAATTTTCAAAGTAGTATCAATTTTATCTTACAAAGATATTTTCATTATTGTGAACTCTATGTCATCAAACTTCACTCATGTTACATACTGTGCATACAGTACAATGTTATATGGAATAAAACACTGGATGGCATATCTATGATTTTACTCACCAGTCGTTTCCACAATGCCTTCTAGGATGACGACAATCTCGAACTGCTCAGTCTGCATGCTTCGCTGGGATAGGTCATAAAAGGGGCTTTTGGCATCGATCACGTGGCAAATTGTGAGGGGGGACACAAGAAAAAGTTGATCTGCTCCTGTGCTAAAACCTACATCCAGTTCAAGTTGGTCAAGGGGAAGGAACTCACCCTCAGGTGTCTGCCGAGACTAGACAAGCACACAGAAAAAGAGAAGAGATCACCACTTGCACTGAAAATCCAAGGCAGCCCAACAGTCATTTACATCATTGCCAACACTGCGCTATCAATCATCTGCGACAAAATCCAAACCAACCATTATGCAGCTATGTTCTAGCAACTGGCCCGAAATCCCACACAGCTCATGTGGAACATACATGCATTATTTATAATATGCAACTTGCTATAATTATTATTCCCTAACTCGTGAGTTTTGGAGAAATGCCTGGGCCAACAATGGCTGTTAGCACACACTGTGGAAATGACCGTACACGTGCCACAGCTTGACATAAATCATGGCATGCTACCTCATTCCATGCCAGATTTTTCTTTCCTCACAAAGCAAATAAACAGGCAATCCTTGTCGAGTTTGTTAAAACTAGAAAATTAATCATTAAGAAGATACTTGTTGAAATATTTAAAAGGCAAATAATTTATTTTTCGGTTCTTCTGAAAAATAACAAATGGAAATAAACTGGAAGGAGGAATGAAGATTTTATCACATTGAATTATTCTATGTACACAAGAGTACATTTAAAAAATAAAAACAGAGCCGGGCGTGGTGGCTCATGCCTGTAATTCCCAGCACTCGGGAAGCAGAGGCAGGAGGATTGCTGGTTCGAGGCTCGCCTGGGCTACATAGTGAGCTCAGGGCCAGCCTGAACTACAAAGTGAGACCCTGTCTCAAAAAAAAAAAATTAAAAATTAAAAATAAAAACAGATGCTGTTACCTAATGGCTTTCAAAGTCCATTATAATTGTTTAACTCTCCACTTGATTCTAAATCACAGACAAAATTATTCTAAACTGAACATTACTTAACCAAAATACAATTTTAAATGGTTTTATTTGAAAATATACTTTAGTAAAACTTTCATAAGGTAGCACTATTCAATTTCAATATAAATCACTCTAAGCTTAATTCAATAAATTATTCACATGGTAAGACTCTAAATGAAAATTAAATGTGACATAAAAATAAACAAACCATGGAAGTTAAGTTACTCATTTTTTCCATTCACTTCATTTTGTTTTCCACATCTTTCATGTATAATAACCACGAATGAGCAAATATTTGTTTAGTTTACAAAACAGTAGCAATAAGATCTGTATACTTAGGAATTGCATTTAGAAAAAGAAATCATTTGGGAGAGGCCTGTGTTACTAGACAAAAGCAATTTTGAACAATCCCCATCTAATTTTTGAGAGTTTCCAAAAATATAACTTAATGAACAAAATCGAATCTATGGCACTTGTCTATCCAATGAAATGATAGTTTGAAGACAAAATTCTTACTAAAATACATTGGCAATAAAAGTTAAATACTAGGCCATGAATACACTGACAAATGGATTTAGTACAATTTCTTGTCTGGCAAAAAAGAAAATTTTCAAATCGATATTGGTTTATCCTGGCAACAATTGCCACAGTACCAGTAGCAGTATTAGTCAAGTAGAGAGATTAGTGATAATCAGAAATGGAATATGTATAGAAAAAAAATGCAGTGACAGCACTGAACTTATTTCTGTATGCTGTGGGTAATTTTTAACAGAGGGAGAGGAGGGCTAAGATGGGTGGAGGAGGAGAGAGGGGAGCAGGAGGCAGTCCAAGAAAAAATGATTAAGAGAGAAATCCATGGAGAAACGTAATGGTGCAAAAGCAAAATTAGCAATTCTCAAAACTAGGAGAAAACTAGGTGTTTCTATGCCAGCATGAAGAAAAAAATTCTCTCTGGAGATTTTTCAATTCATCTATATTTCTAAACCCACACCTCAATTAGTAAAATATGGGTAAGGCCAAAATTGTTTCTGCTATGCAGCAGTTACATAACAAATACTGACTAGGAAAATAAAATGAAAATCAAATACAAAGCAAAAAGCAAAACAAAACAAAAATATGTGTCACTGCTCTCTCACCTGGTAGGAAACAGGTGCTGTATAAACACAAGGTGGTATTCTGGTATTTCCAATGAATTGTCAAAATTTGGATGCATTTACTGACTATGCTGAGTTCTACTTTTTTTTTCACTACATAGCGGTGTTGATAATGATAATTTTTTTAAATCTCGATTTTCCATTTATTTAAAAATAACTTTCTCCAAATAATGTGTTTCTACTTCATTCACATCAGTACTAACATCTTTTTTATGTACTGGTCTTTTATACTCATGTCTCCTTCTAAAGGGCTTTAGAATAATCTATTATACTTTATGTTCCCCAATCACTCAATAGTCCATGAAGACAGAGGAAGTGGCCTAGAAACAGGCAGGCTATCAGGAGAATTCCAATTTGGAAAAAGAGATACTTCATTTCCAACAAAATAGCTTATCCAGAGATAAGCAAGTTAGACTTAAATATGCATTGATATGTTCCAGTAAGATTCAACATGTCTGGGCCAGAGGTTTAGCTCAGTGGTTCCCAGGCCTGCCTGGCAAGCACAAGGTCCTCAGTTCAATCCCCGATAACCACATACAATGCTGGGTGTGGAGACTCACGCCCACCAGCAATCAACACCACATACCACAGTGCCAGGCGTGGTGGTTCATGCCTGGAATCCCAGCACCTGGGAGGCAGAGGCAGGAGGATTGCTGAGTTCGAGGCTTGCCTGGGCTACATAGTGAGCTCAGGGCCAGCCTGAACTATAATGTGAGACCCTGTCTCAAAGAAGAAAAAAAAAGATTCAATATGCCTTCTGATTTTAAATGTAGTATTTGCTCCATACACTCAAAATAACACTGTGTCATCCCACCCTACTCCCTGTCAGTCTCCCTCCCCCAGCGTTTTGCTTTCTGTCCAGTTTAAAACTTCCTATTATGTGACACTACAGAAAATTCCCCAATAACTTCAATTCTTTGAAAGATGCTTCCCAGGTTTCTCTGTTTTCAAATGACTGATGTTCTCCACACTTGAATTTAAAAAATTACTTTTCAGTTAATACTATGTAGTTTCACCTTTTAAAAAAAATAAAAATGACTAAGACACATTACAGCCATCCTCACAATTTTATCACCCAGGTCTTCCTTTATGTCAGGCTGTCACATATTTCAACTCTTAATATGCTCATTTCTCTCAATTTTCTTTTTCACTTAGACTCTGTAGAAGTCTGAGAGGCCCACTAATCACTTCAAGTAAATCAAAAGCTTTGGCTGAGGTAAAGTTAAAGGGCGGTTATAGTGTGGTGAATTCTTGGAGACCTAGAACCATTTGCAGTCTGAGCTCCTGACTAGAGCTAAGTGCACACCCACACACTTTGGATGTTCCAGGAACCTACTCTAAATACAGTCAGGAGTGTACACCTGCCTCCCTGGCCTTCTATATAAGTCCATTCTAGGATCTCTTCACTCTGCCACAATGCTGAAGTTTCCAAACTGTTTCAAAAGTTTATTCTAGTTTTAAGTTTCTCCAATCACATTAGAAGAGAGAGACTTTGTTTAAGAAGTTGTGACATACATATGTATATGGAAAGGAAAGATGTTTTCCTATAGTTAAACTGTAATGTCTAAGTTAAGTATGTAATAAGATAACAACACTGATATTCCACTATCTTTGCATCATCTTTCTTAGGTATCAGCTATTGCATTTCACCTGGAGATATTTAGTAATAGGTAGAAAATTTTAGGTGCCTAAAAATTTAACTTTTCTTCATTATGTTATCATAAGAATTATGATATTAGGGGCCTGGTGTCAATACTACTTTTCTGTTACTTCTACAACTACCTTCTCGGCCTCTATAAACTTCTAATTGCAGAGAGAATAGAGAACTGAGATAATTTCCTAGACAAAAATTGTAGAGGGCTATGTCCTAGACCAAATTCACATTCAAAGCAATGGGTAAGAGATCAGATTGACATAGTAAATCATTTATGAAAATTTGACTTCTGTTGTATGAAATAATAATTTTGAATCTTTAAAATTGTAGAATAGGAAAGAAAAGCTGAGAGAAAAGACAATGAATAGAAGAATGTCAATTTTTAAATTTCAAAGGATACTGTGAAAAGCTATGAGAATACTTCTATACAACTTTTATTGCCACTTCTATGAATCACGAAAAGGAAATAAATTCACTCTACCATTGTATGACCTTGATAATTAAATGAACTATAGAAAACATGTGGGACTATGAGAAAAACTGAGGACATTGAAAACTTAAAATCTGTTTAAATCCACTGTCCATGAATTGTAATTTGAACAATATGGTATTTTAAAAATTATTTTATATCATTTACATTGTGGCAATAATTTCAAGTTATTCTTCATAATAAAAAAGGTATTTTATAAATATTTCTATTATACACATTTTCATTACGTGCAGTTAGATCTACTTATACAGTGTGCCACAAAGAAACAATGTCAAATGATTTTGAAGTTCCTTGAAATTTAGAAAGTCCTACCAAATAATAAAGGTAGAGTCTAACTACAGGTGGAACAAAAATAAAAGCTACATATCTTTGGAAAGGACCATCGTGGTCTAGTATATTAATTAAAATAGCTTTCATATAACAGATGAAAAATTGTTCAGAGACTACATACACACAGACACATGATATACATTTGGCACTGTCCTCGAATAAACAGACCCATATTTAGCCATCTTCCTGATCATCAAGATAAGGACAAAAGTCCAAAATTGTTCTCCAGGGACACAATGCACTAATGCCTTCATACTTTTGCTATCTTTTTCCCATCTGTGCCCCATGACAATGTTCTCTCCTATGCAGTGTGAATCATGGAGCATTTTGAATGAATTACTTACTTCCTATCACCTGAATGTCCAGTTTTACCTGTAACATGGTCCAAAGAATAGTTCATGCCTCTCATAAGTCTCCACTGGAAAATAAATTATTGGGCCAATGGTGAAGAACAAAAAGAAAGGAGACTCAGATGAAGAAAATGAGCAAACTTTTGGCTGCAAAAACCCTACCATTTTATTTAGAATTCTATGTTTCTTTTAGTGTGTAATGTGTATGCTTGTGATTGTGTGAAGTGAGTACATGTTGAAGTCAGAAACAAAGGTACATGAAGTGAGGCCAGAACAATATGTGATAGCTAACATTAGGAAATATGCAAATATAGATTCCTGGATAAAGAAAAAAACTGCTTTTGAGTATAAACATAGTTACAACAGTATCTTTGATACTCAGATTAACATTTAAGTCAAGAAGAACAATGCACAGATGTACAATTCAAACTGGATTTTCTGCGATCAAATTCTACATTTAAGTGGAGTCCTTATTTTTGGAAAAACATGAATACTTATATAAAAGCTGACCAAAATCGACTGTAAAATAAATAATTTTTAATGCTAGGATAATTAACCCTTGAAAATGTTCACTTTTATGAACAGAACTTTTTCAAAGAATAGAATATGTTTTATCTTGTAATAAATTGTGTGAGGTTTCCATGCCGTTCAAACAAAAGAGCAGTTCACAATTCCTTGAGGGCCTTTTGCACACAGTCTATAATAACTGTAAGTAGGACCTGTCGCCCTACTTCACCGTGCTTTCCTGCTCACTCGATACCCTTTGACCCATCAAATGCTCCCTCCTGCTTCTCTTTATCATTTGTTCTTGCCTACCAGTGTTTGTTTGTGGTCTCCAAGTCCCTTATTTTGGCTCATACTTTAATCTCTGAGCACTCTGTACTTTTCAAGAATCATGTTGAAAAGTATAAAAAACATAGTATTACCGCTGGAAAAAGAATTATAATTACAGTTCTTAGAAAGAACCCAAGGCCTATATTTATTAGAAAGTTATTTTTCTCTTCTCAAAGAAAGCAAAGGAACTGTGCTATTTTAAAGACACAATAAATCCATTTAAAAATTCACCAAACAGGGCCGGAGGGTTAGCTCAGTGGTTCCAGCGCCTGCCTCACAGCGCAAGGTCCTGAGTTTGATCCCCGGTAACCACATACAATGCTGGGTGTGGAGACTCACGCCCACCAGCAATCAATACCACATACCACAGTGCTAGGCGTGGTGGCTCACGCCTGTCATCCCAGCACTCGGGAGGCAGAGGCAGGAGGATTGCTGAGTTTGAGGCTTGCCTGGGCTACATAGTGAGCTGAGGGCCAGCCTGAACTACAAAGCAAGACCCTGTCTCAAAAAAAAAAAAAAAAAATTCACCAAACAATATGAGAATTTAACTCTTAAGCCCTCAATCTTAGACTCCTTAAGTATATTTTCCAACAGTTTGGATCATGGTTTCAGAATAAAAATCCATATTATCAATGTAGATGATTAATTTTTAAATGAAGATAAATCATTCTCTCAAGGTGACAAATTCAAATGAACAAAGATCAGTTAGAAAAAAGACAAACTATAGAAAATCAAGTCATGTAGAATAAAATCCTAATCACATTTATATAAGTGTGACATGAAGTGAATATATAGAGTAAATATAAATGAATAATAAAGTAACAAAAGATCCAGAATCTGTGGTCCAGAAATCATTGCAGCTCAAAGATTAATAAAATGTTAGGTAGATCTCATGATGTCTTAATAGTAGAGTGTTTACTGACCATATGCAAGGCCTTGAGCTAGATTCCTCACACTGAGGAGAGAAAAAAGAGGGTAAAGTTCTCAGTGGCTTTATAGATGGTGTTTAATTGCACCTGCACAGGATCATATTCATATTGCAAAGCTTAATTATGAATATAAATGAAGATTTTTAAAACATGAAGGCCAACATAATATACATGATGTTAGAGGAGGTGTAGAATGTGCTTCATTATTTTTCAATAAATGGAACTCAAACTCAATAATTGTCACATTCAATAAATGTGTCACCAAACTCCTCACAAAGATAACTGCTGATAATCAATGCAAATATAAATAGCATTGTCCTTCCATGAGAAAGTTATTTTCAAAATATAGCTTCAACCATAGTTAGTTTTTTTGTTTGATTAAAAAATGTTTGAGTAAATATAAGCATATGTCTATGGTATACACATACGGTATGTGCCTTATTGCACAATACATCGAAGATTGCTTAATTCTTCCCATACCAACTTATGTATATAGGGTGGTCAATCATTACAAAGAAATAAATGAGATTTTTAAATCTTCTAACCCAATCCTTAATTATAGATCTGGCATTTGACCCACAGTCCATGTATTTTTATTAAAATTATCTACTGGATGATACATGAAATTGATATAGTCATGATGTTAATTAGTTCCTATTCTCTAAGGTAAAAAGACAACTAAATTAAATTGATAATTCAACTAAAATCCAATACAGTAATGAGAGAATTAATAATCTATATTAAGATAGCTGTTACAGCTTCATAATTATAGATTTAAAATATAACTTTAAGCTGTATTCATTATATTTAACTTATATTTTGTTTGAGTAGAAGGACTAACATCTCTTTGGGCTAACATCTCTAAAGACATTTCAGTATTTTCAAGCTGAGAATGCTGGAATCAGGTTGAAATAAAATTTGCCTTCATAAAATAAAAAGTACAATTAAAAATAAGGTTGAGAAACTTTCATCAAAAGTTAGGAAACTTTAAAGAATTATGTAAGGAAAGCTTCATAGTGGCAAATACTACAGTTATATCCATAGTTTTTTGTGTCTTCCCAAGAATGGAAAGTGTTTTATAACTACTAAATAAAACTTTAATGTTTATAGTAATAAACAAGCTTTTCAGACAATACAAAAACAGGGTAAATTATGTAATATGAAGGCAATACATTTACTATAACTATCATTAAATATATTAGTTCTTGTTGCCTTAAAAGTATATATATATATATATATATATATATATATATATATATATATATATATATTCTTCATTAAAAGCACACAATTTTTACATTTAAAATGTTAGGTGGAGTTTAAAATAGAAAGTTTAAAAAAGAAAATGTAAAATAAGAGGAATGCATGAAGTTTAATGTAAAACATTATAAATTAGAGAATTTTGGAATAGCCTCTCTCCTATAACAGAGCTGACTGTTTTAGTCACTTCAACTCAGCCCCTCATAAAAAAATGACAGCAACTACTACAGGCAAGCCTCCCTCCTAATTTGCCAAATGTTATTAGTTTCCTTATGAAACTCGATTGTTTTTTAATGAATCTAAGGAAATGACAAGAACTGTAAGAATTCATTTAATTACTATGGCTACAGGAAAAAACAGTTTCAAACAAAGTACACTAGCTGGCTTATGCGAAGAATTGCCACTAATGCAACCCTTTTCCTTCACAAAAATCAGAGGAGAATTTCATTTTAATTGGTATAAATGCAAGTGTAAATGTTTTAATTTGAAATAAATGCAGTGTCAATGTTTTGATTTGGAATAAATGTCACATATCAGTCATTCTGACTTTTAGCACCAACATTTTAAGAAATCTATAGTCAAGAATTTTTTAGCATTATGCTATCCTTTTAATTAGAGATTTCTTTATCACCTTGTGTTAATAGAGCACCTTGCTCCAAATTTGTCAATAATATAGTTTATATTTTTAATCAAGACACTAACTATAATATATATGGTGCATAGATTTTTGTAAAACAAAAAGAAAAAACTCATTTTCAGGAACCTTCACCACTGCACAGTCTGAATGCTTCAGTTTAATTGTTTGCGTATGTGTGTAACTAATAGTAATACTGATTCTAATTATATTTTATTTTGTTAAAATAAGGTCTGATGACATCTGAACTCTGGAAAAGACTGTGTTTCAACAAATAACTTTATGTGCTTGAAAAGATGAAAAACATACTAACTTTTAAGCAAAATTAGAGTAATTAGCCTCGGAGGTCTAACTTTCATTTTCTACTCGACCAGTCAATATGGTGAATTACTCCTCGAAAAAGCCCAAAGTGATACACAAACATGGACTTTCTGACAGACTTTTCAAAGTTGCTCCTTTCTTGCCAGGAGCCTGAACCTAAGGATGGAAGTGATACATCTTGGTCTCAGTGTAAAACAAGCAAATGGAACCATTACCACTGCAATAACGGCCTCCAACCCAATAGCTGAGATCTACCCAACAACCTGCTTGACTCACACGAGTTAATGCAGTGGGATCCTAAGATAAATCTTAACCTTTCTGTGATGTGAACTATAAAATAAAATAATCTACTCAATTTTTTATCCCTGGTGATATCTATCAAAATGTACATCAGAATCAGACTGATAACTTTATAGTCTGTATATAAAGTTCAGCTTACTTTCTGCTAGCAGTGTAGTAAACATTCATAGGCTGTAAAGTGACAGGCCAAGTGAACGTCTTTAATGCGAGCACTACAAGCAACTTAAAGAAGAGTAAAATAAGCTCTTATAAAGGAATGATGAAAATGACACAAAATAAAAACTTTTTGAAGCAATGGGATCACTTTTAGCCACAACATAAGGTGGGACTGTGTAAGCTAGTATACATGCAGATAAAGAAAACTGAAATCTCACAGGTGAAAAACCTCAAGTATCAGGTTGTCACTACTAATGCTAAGTTCTGAATTTGGCTGTGGTTCTCTATACAATCTCAGATAAAGAATTTTCAACTGATGAATGTTTGAGATCATCACCGCAAATCTACCAATGGGCAAATAGAAAAATACTAAGGCAAATCCCACAAGTGAAAGCAAAATTGATATATGGGGAAAGAACCATTCTTTAATCCCTTAATCGTTCCTCCCAGACTCTGAGAGTCCGCGTGGCTGAAGAACCCCTCTCGTGTGCGGTGGCGCCCTCTAAGGACTAGGAGAACCTCGCTTTAATAACCACTCCACGTGCCACTGGTTTTAGCATTTACACCACTCACTGATGGTAGGAAGCAATCTTCTTTAATGGATGCTGAAAGGCTTCAAGTGCGATCTGTAATTGACAAAGGCTTCACAGAAACAGGCAATTAAGAATAAAATTAACAAGAGGCTCTGCAGGCCAAGCACTCAAGCTTTCACAGAATACTTCTCTAGGAAAATATTTAGTAAAAATAAAAATCGAAGAGAACCAGGTAGGTGTTAAATGCTTCGTGGTTCCGAATGTTAAAAAGATCCAGACACGCAGAGTGGAACTTGCTGGGCCCAGACGAATACCTCGGCTGCTTAACTTTACCAGGCAAAAAAACGAGAGAGGCAAGTCCAAGGCAAAAGTTGAGGAAAGTTCGCCAGCAATTTCCTCAAAATGAAAGCTGTTCAATTCAGCGTTAGCACGTGAGTGTTAATGGAGCCGCGTGTTGACGGCGAATCTGCAGTGCTCGGAGCAGAGAGACGGGCAGGGAGGGGTCTCCCGACAGCCTGCAGGATCCCCCGGGCCCCCCCAGGTGTGGCTAGCCCGGAAGGGGCGCGCGCGCGCGCGTCCGAAACCTGACCGTGAGCGGGGGAGGGAGCGGGGGGAGAGCGGGGGCCGGGGGCGGGGGGCACTTACCTTGAGCAGCTTGCAGCGGATCTGCGCGGACACCATGTGGCTGTTGCGCAAGTTGCCCACCCGGAACATGAGCGTGAGCTTCCCGTCCCGCATGGAGATGACCGCGTGCTCGCTGAACATGAGGGTCTCGGCGCGCTTCTTGGGCTGGGACATCTTGATGAACATGCAGCCGATGAGGAAGGCGTCCACGATGGAGCCCAGGATGGACTGGAAGAGGAAGAGGATGATGCCCTCGGGGCACTTGTCGGTGATGTAGCGGTAGCCGTAGCCGATGGTGGCCTCGGTCTCGATGAAGAAGAGGAAGGCGGAGGGGAAGTTATAGACGTTGGCCACGCAGGGCGTGTAGTTGCCGACGTGGGCCTTGTTCAGGTCGCCCCGGGTGTAGGCGATCACCCACCACATGGACGCCATGAAGAGCCAGGCCACGGTGTAGGTGAGGATGAAGATGAAGAGGTTCCAGCGCCACTTGAGGTCCACCAGCGTGGTGAAGAGGTCGGAGAGGTAGCGGCTCGTCTCGCTGCCCAGGTTCCCGTGCTGCACATTGCACCGGCCGTTCTTGTCCACGAAGCGCTGCCGCTTCTTCCTGGGGGCGAGCTGCTGCTGCGGGCCGGGGCCCGGGGGCTGCAAGCCCGCGCCGCTGGACGAGGTGGTCACTACCTGGTAGTCGTCCCCAAATTTCCTGCGGAGCGCAGACATAATACGGCGCGGCGAGCCACATGCACACGCGGAGCGGAGGCGCAGGGCAGCGCTGCGAGCGGCCGGGCGGAGGGGCGGCGGGGGCGGCGGGGGCGGCGCGTCTCGGCCCCGCTCGCCGCTGCTCCCCCGGGACGGGCCGCGCTCCGCCGGCTCTGGAAGCAGAAGTGGCGTCCGGCTCTCAGCGCAGCAGGGGCCCCGGCAGCGGCAGCCCGGGCGCGGTCACGCCGCCCGGCCCTCCGAGGCGCCCGCGGGCCGCCCCCGCCCCCGGCATCCCGCGCCCCCCGCGCCCCCCGCGCCCCCCGCGCCCCCTACCTCCCGGCCCCGGTCCCGGCCCGCCGCATGTCTGCGCAGCGCGACGCCCGCCCGCGCCGGGCCCGGAGCACCGCTCGCCCCCGAGGCAGCCCGGGCCCCCCGCCCGGCCCCGCGCCCCTACTTCCCCCGGGCGGCCGCGTCGGGCGCCGGCGCGGGCCGCTCAGCCCCGCCGCTCCCCGAGGGCGCCACGCCGTCCCCGCCGGGTCTCGGTGCCGAGCGCGGGGCTCCCGGGCGAGCCGGGGCCGGGCTGGGCTCAGGCTCGGGCTCCTGCCCTCCCCGCGGGGCCCCGGCCCGTCCCGGCGAGCGCGCCGTGCGGTGACCGGCTGCACACCCCGCCGGCCCCGCCCGGCCCCGCTTCCCCGGGCTCCGCCGCCCGAATTGCACCTCCGCGCCTCAGTTGAGCCCGCAGTGTCTGGCGGCTCAGGCAAAGGAGCTCCTCCAATGAGAAGCGCCTCTAAATCCGCTCCCGAACCAGCCGACTCTCCCTCCTCGCCCCCTGCATCACTCCGAAAGCCCCCAACGCGCAGCAAATGGTGCTTCGGGGAGAGGAGAAGTGCAATATGTCCCTCTCACTGGGCTCTCTGAAGTGGATGCTGGGATCGGGGCGTGCATCAAAGAGACACCCCCGCCCCCCCCCACACACACATTCAAAACTCAAAGTTCCACAGAGCAAAAGAGGCCTTCGGGTGAGAGCGGAGAGGAGGGCCGGCCCTACTAGGTAGCTCCCAATCCTTTCCGAAAATGGCTTTATTAGAAAGGCTTAGAATAGCTAGAGTTAATGTGTGGCTGCGTTGAAGGTGGAAGGCTGGATTTTAATGGCCCCAGCCTGGCCGTTAACCGAATGGAGGGGCGAAGTGCAGAAGTGGCTAATAGAGTGCCCGTGAGTAAATGCCAGTTTATTTTCCACATTCCATAGATGGTGCAAAGGGCCGTGGTACCTTAGAGCACACTCCGTTCCGTGCAGACACACAGAAATGCTTCTGGTGGACAGTCATCAAATCGTGTTGTGCAAGCACAGGTCTGCGGCGGCGATCCCGTGCGAGGGAAAGTAGATAATCACTGGACCGGTTCCCTGCTCAGAGGTCCCTCCCCGCACCTCTCCCCAGGCCTCCAGCAGGCGAGAACACATCAGCTCATCGGCTCTAAGCAGAGAACCCTTTTTTTGTTGTCATTTAGTTAAAAACATCTATGACCGGTTATAGAAACTTCTCCTGCAGGCTCTGATAGAGAAGAGGTCAGTAACTCTGTTATTCTTTGAGGATTACATAAGGGACCAGGACACCGCGGGGAGGGACACCGCTCTGGTCCTGAAATCAAGAGACTGAGGCGGAGCCCTTGGCGCCACTGACAAACTGCGACCTTGATGTACGAACTGTATTATCTCTGAGCACCAATTTTCTCTTCTTAGAGTATGGAAGTTTCTCATTTCTTCCAACGTTGATGTTAAAAATGCGGTTTTATTTTTTCTTCTCTGAGTGGGTTTACATACTAGATTGTAGAGCTTCGGCAGACAAGAAGAGATTATGAATGAGATTTGGAGTTAGTACCGTGCTGCGAACTAACACACTCTCATCCCATCCCGACTACCTCCAGTTTCGGCTCGCTACGCCCTGCTAGCTGGCTTGTTTCCGTTTCTAGAACGCATCAAAGCATCAACCTGCACCTCGACCCTGTTCTCTGTCTCAACGATGCGATTTCCCTACCACTCCGTGCTGCGGGCTCCTTCCAACACTCAGCTCCCCCCGAGTGTCCCCTGCTCTGGGAGGCCTTCCTGCCTTCCGGATACTCCCTCACCGCTTTTTCCAGCTGCCGTTGTCTTCCCTTATTTGTGTCTCTCTTCTCCACATTGCTAATCTTAGTGTGAAAGTTCTACAAGAGCAAGATGAGTGCTTCCTCCGCAGTGCTCAGAGAGGTACCGTCCCATCCAGCCTGCACTGCTGAAGCACCGACAGCGCCAGTCTGTGCCGCGGGAGGAAACTGCACACGCACTGGAGCTCTCTCCAAGGAAGCCAGAATTAATCACCCTTAAATCATTTCACTTATATGACTTAACATAAAATATGTAAACCTAAAAATGTAATACTTCTGTGATTGTTAATTTTAGACTTGCTATTCAATCAAGTCTCAATTCCTGTTTAACTCAGTACATCTCTCACACGATTCTTTCTTTCTTAAAAAAAAAACTAAGCATTTTAAATCCCTACAGTACTTTATTTTAAAGCAAAATTCAAAATGATGTTTTGTCCTGATTAAATCCTTCTTTTGAAACTGTCCTAAAAATATTACTAGCCCTATTACTTTGGAATCAAATAATAATTCTTGCACTAGATATCTTCAGTTATTTCCATTTTCAAGATTTTATATATTGCCTTTTAAATTTTTTTTCCTTGGGCTGGGGATTTAGCTCACTGGTTCTGTTGCCTACCTTGAAAGCACAGGGTCCTGAGTTCGAACTCTGATACTAAAAATGACACAAATGTTTACCAAAAAATCTGCCATATCTTGACCAAAAAAATTATAAACAAATAGTTGTACACTTTAAACCAAATGATGCAACTTAATAGTCTCATTTTACAAATGAGAAATTTGAGACTAGGGAAAACAAGTAATTTTCTCAATGTCAATAAGCTATTAAGTGGAAAATGAAATTGAACCCAGGACAGTGAATCTTTGCTCTGTGTCAGAGTTTAGGCATCAAGGATTCCTTACTCCGGGCTTGAGCTTCCCTGTCCAGTGTGCCAAGTTTCTCACTGCTGTTGAGATCTAGGGCTGTCTAAACTCTGGCCTAACTTACTTCCAAATTATCCCTTGCTTTCTTCTAATGGCTGCTTTGACCATGAGCGATTCCCTGAAGATGACCTATATTAACTTTATTTGCTTACCTATTTCTCATCACTTAGAATACCCTCAGGAAAGGCAAATCATATTCACCAGTATGCAAGCAAATGGAAAAAGTCTTTATATTTCATTTCAATTGGCACTTTTTCCGTTAAGCTTTCTCTTAACCTCCCACTAAAAGTAATCTATCCTTCCTCTAGACTCTCATTTCCATAAGTTTTATTGTGGCATGTTTTACATTCTAACTTATATTTCTACTTAGAATTCACTAATATTCCCCCAGTGAAAGAGAAAGCAGCCTGAGCATCCACCTGTTCAAACTCTGATACCATAGAGTGCTCCAGTGATCCTTTCTAGCCTTGCACGCTGTAAATACTTACTAGAGTTTGGGAAAGAACTAACCTCTATTAAGTGCCTACTTTGTTGTGGCAGGCACCACCCTTGGAACTTTATGGTTAAAACTTGTTGTACATTGGTAGAAGACAATAGACCAGATATTCCAAACACCATTTGCTCATTTTCCAGGTCTCTATTCTTTCATAGACTCAGAACTGACTGACAAGCAAAGTGTTGTTTTGGATACCACCATGTCACACTTTAAATGTGACTGGGATCTTGACCTCCTTTTGACACTGAGTCCAGCTCCCTTAAAGTTATTTACAGATGAACCAAACTCATCTTTTTCCATGAGGACAGCTGTCTACAGGATGAGTTTCTGGAAAGCAGCCACCCCTGCGGTGCCCAGGCCAGCAGAGTGTGTGGGAATGGATGAGAGAGGGCCATGTACTCAGGTGCTGTCTGATGACTGTGAACAGAATGGCTCAAAGAAGTGAGAGACCAGGAGTGTCAGGCCTGGCCATGAAGCCAGAATCATCTGGCAACTATGACTTTGGAATGCACGGTCATTTGGCATCTCAAATTTAAAGACAGGGTGGTAGATTATAAGCGAACTAACATAGAGTTCAGGGGGAAAGAGGCACCAAAAGCTATATTTAACCACCAAAATAGATAAGAGCAAGCTGTGTATTTATCCTGCCCAGAAAGGACCTCTGATAATTCTTATTTGCTATGTCCAGAATTAAAAATATCATGGATAACTATAACTTCAAAAGTAAAGAACATTATTTTGTATTTTATACTAAAAAAGCATGACTCTGTACACGCAGTTATCCTATTATGTAACTGAAAAGTGTGGGGAACAGAGTACAGCTAATATAAAAGGAAAAAACCTCTACCCCTGAGAAGTCCAAATTCTAAAAATGACTTAATCGGCCAACTGTGACTTTTAAAAGCAAGGCTTTGAACATCTCCACATACGTGGAGTCTGTCTTGTCATTCACTTACTGCCATGGTGACATACCACATGACAGTCTGTATGTTCAGAAATATTAATTATTCCTAGATGAAGATAATTTTTGTATTACATTTAGGGATTTACTCCTAATCCTATCATTTTCCATAAGGACAATGAAGAGATGGACGGGCCTGGGCATCTAAAGCTTTCACGCTTCAAAAGGTGACAAGTTCCTATTGCCACCATAAGTTTTGCTATATCTGGGAAGAGGTCACTCTTTGAAATTCTGTAGGCAATTTTGGGAACTTGAATGGTGTTCCTTTTCTTGTTTCTCTCCTAAAAAAAGAATACTGAAGTTATTTTCTCTCTTGCCAAAAAAAGAATTAAAAATGAAAAGAAGAAATCAGTTTGAGATTTGATTGTGCAGACTTCAGAAGAGGCATTGCCATATCATGGCAGATGACTCACGAAGCCTTTCATCTTGGCTCCAAGGCCTGGCCTCTGCTTGAAGATTCAGAGAAAGGTACTAAGCCACTGTCACTTGGAGATTGTTTATTTGGGAAGGTTTCCTCTCTCACACCTCTCTTTACTGCAAAGCTGTAACTTAGAGCACTCTGACTTACCAAAGAAGGAGGACCTGTAAGAGTCTTCTAGAACTCAGTAACTGTTTGGAAAGAAATGATTTGCTTTATCACCAAAAGCTGGTTGTCATAGTGCCAAGAAAATGGTAACAACGTTCTTCCCTTACCTACATCAGTGGCAGTTAGACTTCTGAGAACACCGCGAAAGGCCCGGATGTCAACATGGGCACAGGCATGTCCCTGACTTCTGTGCAATAGAAACTCACTGTGCACATACCTTGTACCTCTCACTGTGCCAAGGATTGTGCAGATCAGAAATAATAAAGACATCATGATGTCAAAGTATAATAACAGGAGTAGTAATGACAGCAATAATATTTAATGCAGTATTTAAAAGGAGATCACATATCATCAAGCGGAAATATTGCTCTAACTAACGGGAGGATTGAAGATCTATCCCGCTGGAATCACTTACATTGTGTTTAGCATTAAATCATCTCAGTCAAAACTTGATTTTAGACTCTGAAAATCCATTTTTAATAAGAACTTTAATAACAAGAGTTTTAATAAGAGTTTTAAGAGGTAAGATTTCTACACAATTAGAAAAAGGTAATAAATGATTTGGAGTCATAGTGAAGAAACTTACAAATGTATTGAAATATTGGGAAAAATGTAAATAGAGATGATAAAAGTTTCACTTGGATTGTTTGTGTTGATGTATGCAGAAGAGATTGAAATTACTTTCAATAATGGAAAAATAGTGATGCAACTTTTATAACTTTAAAATATTTATCTCAAAGCACTAAAACAGATTGTGTCCATTTTGCTTATGTAGGAAAGAAATATGGTGGCCATACTGGAGCAAAAGTGTTCTTTCAAGGGAAAAAAATTCAGTGAGAGGTGCTAACCAAGCAGAGGGAATCTGCTGCTGTGGTTTAGCCCTGACACCCTTGAGCTATGATTGAAATATGGTTTGAATGTGTCCCACAAGGGTTCGTGTGTTGAAATCTAACCCTCTTATGAGGTGTCAAATGCATAAAAAATCAACTCACCCATAGGAGTTCAGAGGATGAAGCTTTGGGAGGAGATAAAATTAGAGAAGATCATCATGGTAGAGCCCTTATTCTTTAACACTGATGGCTAAATAAGAAGAGGAGGAATGAGCACAAGGACATACCTATGTGCATTCCTGTCTCTCACCATGTGATGCTCTCTACCACCACAAGACTCTGACAAGAAACCAGTCACTAGATACACACTCTGGAACCTGCAGAAAGTGATTAAAACAAACATGTTTTTAATAAAGGCACCTAGCCTCAAGTATTTAATGATAGTAATAAAAAGGGAATAATGTAATTATAGAAGGAAAGGGAGAGAAAGCAAAATAGATTCAAACTACAGTATAGATTAGATTGTGTAGGGCAGAAATTGTCTAATCACACATGGGTGCTGCCTTTGAGAGAACATGTCTGGAGTTGAATACATCAGATGCAGAGATGTGCTTGACCTGGAACTTGTCAGCTAACTGCATTCACTTCTTCCAGCTGGAAAGTTCTTGAAGGGACCATGAGTCACACATCTTTGTCTATCAGAGAAGGTGGAAAAATCAAATTTATTAGTTATTCTTTGGGAGATCTGTTACCCATAGCCCAAAATACAAATGCTTCTGTAACCTTACAAACTGCAGAAGAAAGAATGATTTCATTCTCATTTTTATCCTGGTGGAAAGAAGTGGTCCAGTGTGTGTGTGTGGCCTCTTTAGTTCCCTCCATCTTAGCTAGATTACCATAGCTGGAAGGTAACAATGTGTCCATTTGAGTTCCCTTGACATCCTCCAGCACTGAGGCTGAATGGAGGCCAGGGAGAGATGGAGTGATCAAGCAAGGGGACATTAATACAGTGGAAGGAAAAGAGGAGAAGCCAGTAAAGTAGGAGAAGTACACAGACCAGCATTTAATCATTCCATAGTAATTCACACAGGCCAGAAAGGAAAGGAGAATCTTGATAGAATTTTCCAAAATTAATTTTCCGTGTTCATGTTTCCATGTTTGGCCTCAATGTTAGATCACTTTTGTCAGACTCTGAAAGTAAGCCACAGGCATCTATGTTCTTCAAAAGCTCCTATGACAATTCTGACCACACAGCTGGGGTTGAGCAAAACTGATCTACGGGATTGGCACTCCTGGAGGAGCTTCCCTGGGATATGTCACACAGGAGGCCCATCCCTCTCCCTTCCTATTCCTGTTAGCCCTGGTGCCAAAGAGATAGTTAGGATGAGTAAACCCTAGCTCTTGCTTTCTCATAAATCACCAGCATCTGGCATGTGTGCCTTTAAATTTTTGGTGACAGAAGTATTTCCCTCTCCTTGCTTTTGCCACCTTCTGACTGTCTTGACCTGTTAGTCCTCTGTGGTCCCCCCCTCCCATGTGTCAGGCCACCTTGGGGCCAGTTGATTATAGACTGAAACTTACACAAACTGTGAGCTAATAAACCTTTCATCCTCTAATTTTGAGTGTTGAATATTTCGTCTCAGCAAAAAGAAAAGTAACTAAGATAGTCACAAATAACAAATAGAAAATGGGAGAATCTGGGATCACTAAATTATAAAGCACATAAATGTTTTGATATTTTTCTTGAATGATGTTTCTGATTTCCTCATATGTAAAAGTTTTGTCTTTATAATCCTTTTCACCTTATTAGAGAGGTAATGGATAGCAGAGAAAGTTACAGACTGAGGGAAGAAAAGTACATTAAAAATTTAAATTATCATTGCGGGTCATAGTGGCTCACTCCTATAATCCCAGCACTTGGGAGGCAGAGCCAGGAGGATTGCTGAGTTTGAGGCTTGCTTGGGCTACATAGTGAGCTCAGGGCCAGCCTGAACTACAAAGCATGACCCTGTCTAAAAAGAAAAAAAAAAAATCACCAAGATGACTTTAGCCCATAGGATGGGGCCCAGGATGTAGCTCAGTGGCACTGCACCTGTCTGGCAAGCACAAGGTCCTGAGTTCAATTCCTGATGCCAAGAAGAATAAACAAAGTCCATGTGAGAAAATGTGGGAGACAGGGGAAGAGGAGGCAGCAAGCCTCAGTTCCCCATGAGTCCGATTGGTCCAAGCTTCACAAATAACATTTCCCACATGTTCCTGTGCTACTAAAGTTAAATGTCCCTTTCTTGGGAAAAAATGGAACATATTTGTCTATGTCTGTTAATAATTTCCTCACATCTATCTTCAGTAGCAAATACTCAGCTTGCTTCACAAGCAAGTCAAGCAATTTGTCAAAATTACGCTGATCCAATGACAGAGATTGACTTATAGTCTTTATTTAACAAAGATCGAAAATTATTCCCAACTGAATACAGTCACCACCCAGTGTCCCTCATCTGCACTGGAAATCCCTGCACTGTTTTCTCTACCCCGAGCCCATCTCACTGGTGAATTCACCAGTAGATCCAGTCCAAATCCAACTTTGGGGAACAAATGTGGGAGACAGAAAAGAGGCCCTCGCGGCAAGCCCCAGCAACCCCCCCCCCCCCGCGCCTTGCTCACCAACCAACAAATAACAAATTGAGACTTTGAGAAAAGCGGTGAGCCTGGCTCAACACTTGCTTCTGTGGGTAGACCAGAAGGCAAAATACCCGAGCTGGCTGTACCTTCATCTAGTACCAAACTTTTATACCCAAATTGCAGCAAGGATAAGGAAGGGCTGGTATCCACAATAATCCTCATAGTTGGTGCCGCAGTTCCCAAAAAGAGAACATCCCTGTGGGGACACAATAATAGAGAGACCATCTCTGATAGTCAGTACACAATACAAGCATTTAAAGATGAAAAGGTAAAGAAGAATTACAGAAACAAAAACCATTACTAGAAAAGTAAGACATTTTTCTTTTTTATTCCACACTTGTGTGTAAAACTACTACCAGTCTTCTCTCCAGGGAAACCTCACAACAATTTCCATTTGTCAATAATTTTTATGATCAGTCAGTGGCCCGAAGCTAACCTTCATGAACTCTCCAGGAAGTCACAGAAAAGCCAGTTAGTTATTCAGCAGGTGAAGGGGACGGCATGAACTTTTCCATTTCATTGTTCCACTTCAATTTAAAAGTGTGCTCTTATGTAAATGAGTTCTAGAATGTAGATAGATAGATAATTTTTGTAATATAGGAAATATCCAAAGGGAATTTGGTGGGGGAATGTAATGAGGGGAAAAAATAAATACAATTCAGAAAGAAAATGAAAGAGCATGTATATAAGGGGTGAGGAGTTGTGGGTGGGTAGGGACATGGATAAAAATGAGAATTAACTTGTATCATATACTGGTACAAATTCCCCACTGTTGTGTGTGATTGTGAGCTGTACATAAAATGTATAATAAAGAATTTTTTTAAAAAGTGAGCTCTTAAGCAATTCAGCTTCAAATTGAATAATTACTATTATTCAGCTCTGACCTGAAAATAAAAATTGTTCACAATTCAAACATAAATTTCTCCCTATTTATCATGGTCCCACAATTAACGTTCTAGGTCCAGAAATATAAGGATAATTGATAATTGAACAAAACGATTCCTGGGTAGTTATTCCTTTTCCTTTTCACTTCTTTTTATATAAATTGGCAAGTTTATTCTTTAAATAGAGCTGAGACAATTGGTAGAATTTAAAAAAAATAAATTTCTAGGTAGGTGTGGTGACACATGGCTATGATCCTAGTACTGGGAAAGCTGAAGCAGTAAGACCACCAGGAGTCAGAGGGCACCCTGGGATTTAGAGTGAGTTTAATGCAAATTATACTGAGTATATAATAAAGACAATATCTCTTGCTTTACATTTATATTCCTGTATTATTTCTGTTTTCACATCAGGCTGAAATATTTTTTGAAAAGAAATAAAAAAATGTATTGAAGTTACAAAGTTATGAGCTAACATTGAATAAACACAGAAAGTCTTCTCTCCCAGATGTTTTGTTTTAGTAAAGTCCAAATAGGCCTGTACCAATGAGATGATGGGAGGGATAAACCAAATCCTCACAGATGCTCCCAGTCAACTAATTATTCCTTTTACATTCTGTGAGGCTGGAATTGCTACTGACGAAATGTCCTCACATAGTCTGTCAATGTCAGGATGCAAACATCTCTAAATAAAATACTGTGTCAAGATGTCACATAGTGATTATGCTTGTTGTCAACAGGAATGGATGAAAAATCTCACTCTATGGCTGTGACAGGTTGTTATCGATTGTTAGAGGTAACATAGGTGGAGGATAATACAGAGTTGACAAGAATTCTCTAAACTGTTTCAGTTAATAAGCTGTGTTAATAGTGGCCTAGAGAAGTTTTATTATGAGTCTTCTGAAAGAAAAATATATCTCAGCCATTTTATGTAAATCACTAATAATTCATATGTGAAACCAATAGCTAACATCATTATAAATGGTCAAAAACTGAAATCTTTCACACTAAGATCAGCAACAAGGCAAAATGTCTACTATCATATGCCTGTTCAATATAGTACTAGAAATATTAGCCACAGCAATTAGGAAAGAGAAAGAAATAAAAGGAATAAAGACAGGAAGGGAAGAAGTTAAACTGTCATTATTTGCTGGTGACATGATACTCTTCTAAAGATCCTAAACACTCAACCAAAAGACTGCTAGGCATAATCCCCAAATTTAGTAGCTCAGCTGGATACTGGATCAATGCTCAAAAATCAGTAGCCTTTGTATACACAAATAACAGCTTCACTGAGAGAGAATTTGGTAAGTCAAGCCCTTTCACAATATCATCCAAAAAATGAAATTCCTAGGAATCAGTCTAACAAAGGAGGTGAAAGGCCTCTACTCTGAACACTATGGCACTCTGAAAAAGGAGATTAAAGAAGATATCAGAAAATGGAAAGACATCCCTTGCTTCTGGATAGGAAGAACCAACATCATCAGAATGGCTATACTCCCCTAACTACTATACAGATTCAATGGAATTCTGATTGAGATCCCAACACCATACTTCACAGAGATAGAGAAAATAATCAAAAAAATATTCTGGAACCATAAAAGATCTAGAATAGCAAAAGCAATTTTAAGCAACAAGGACATGATGGGCGGTATTATGATCCCAAACTATAGTTCAAAGCCACTGTGGTACTGCATGATACTGGCAAAGTAACAGATCCAAAGACCAGTGGAATACATTAGAAGACCCAGAAACAACTCCAGAAGCACTAAGCCATCTTATCTTTAACAAAGGAGCCAAATATCCTCAATGGAGGAAAGACAATCTCTTTAATATATTGGTACTGGAAAAACTAGGCTTTAACCTGCCAAAGACTGAAGCTAGACCTATCTCTTTCACTGCATACTAAACTAAAATAAAAGTGGATTCAAGATCAAACATTAAAATAGAAACACTAAACCTGCTGGAAAACAGGCCAAGTAAAACTCTTGGAGACATTGGCTTATGCAGAGACTTTATGAACAAAACCTTTATATCACGAGAACTAGCAGAAGGAATCAACAAATGGGATCTCATCCTATTTAAAAACTTCTGCACAGCAAAAGAAACCATGAGCAGAGCTAAAAAACAACTAACAACATGGGAAAATTACTAGCTATTTCTCAAACAAAGGGCTACTATCTAGAATATATAAAGAGCTTTAAAAAATCACCCCCTCCAATTTAAAGACCCAATCAAAAAAATGGGCATATAAAATAAACACTTTTCAGAAGAAGTAAAAGCAAGAATCATATGAAGAAGTATTTGACATCATTGGTCATTTGACAGATGCAGATGAAAACAATAACAACAACAATAACAACAACAACAGAGATTTCACCTCACTGCTATTGTGAAATTAACCAGCAATAAATGCTGGCAAGGCTGCAGGGAAGAAGCAACGCTTTTCCACTGTTGGTGGGAATGTAGATTGGTGTAAACACTGTAGAGATCAGTGTAGAGACTCCTCAAAAAAACTAGGTTTAGAGGAGCCATTTGACTCTGGTAAGAATATTCACAAAATAATTAAAAGAATCATATCACAGTGGAATACATGCACCCATGTTCATAGCAACCCAGTTTGTGATAGCTAAATCTTGGAAACAACCCATGCCGAACAACTGGAGAATAGATAAAGAAGATGTGTTTTTGTTTGTAAAATGGAGTATTACTTTGTCATAAAGAATGATAAGTTTGAATCATTTATACTCAAATGGACATACCTTGAGGGCATACTAATAAGTGAAATAAATAGGTCAAAGATATGTAAATAATACATCTTTTCTCTGGTATGAGAATCTGAAGATGCAAATAAGTTCTAGAATGTATGATCGATTTTGTGAAATAGAAAATAATCAAAGGGAAAGAGGTAGGGGAAAGTACTGAGGGGAAAGAAAAAATACAATGTTAAAAAAAGAGAAAGTATATGTATATAGGGGATGGGAGGGTTGTAGGATAGGGAGGGGAATGATTAAAAATGAGAATTAACTCCTGCCATATACAGGTACAAATTCCCACTGTTGAGTGTGATATGTATATAAAATGTACCAATAAAGAATTGAATTAAAAATAATTCATATGCACCTCTTCACTTCTGCTATGAAGTAGATTTTCTTATTCAAAGAGAAGTTGTCATTTATTTTTCTTCTTTAATGTTCATTGTCTCATGACATTTCCTCTGTAATCTGGGATCTATATTTCTTTTTCTTTTATTTTTTTTTTGAGACAGGGTCTCGCTTTGTAGTTCAGGCTGGCTCTGAGCTCACTATGTAGCCCAGGCAAGCCTCGAACTCAGCAGTCCTCCTGTCTCTGCCTCCCAAGTGCTGGGATTACAGGCGTGAGCCACCATGCCTGGCAGGGAACTATATTTCTAAAGGAGACTTCAACTACTGCAAATCTGAATAGTGCAGAACAAACCCAAATGGCACAATGGTGATGTCTTAGTAAATATGTACAGAGTGATTAATTGACTTTCATCACCCTAGATTCTTTCTGATCTCCCCTATCCTAATTCCACATAGTAAAGTATAGAGTCATCCCAATGGTGAATGAGATAAAAGTAGGTATTTTGAAGTCATCTTCTCAAATCCATCAGCAATAATTTGTAATTATAAAATGTCATAATTTATTTTAATATGAAAGTCTATTAAATAATAATTAAAAGATTTTTTATTAGAGATAGAGTTCTATGTTTCCAATATTTTTATTTTGTATTTTGTGGTTGTGTGATATTACATGTTAATAACTTCTCCCTATCTATATTTCCTTATTGTTGAGACAAGATAGAAATCGCAACTATGGAGTAGTGTGATGGAAGGATTATATGATATAATCTAAATAAATCAGAGAGTTTAAGATCTGATAAAAACAGATCTTCCAGAAAATATTTTCAAGTTTAGTGAAAAATAAATTCAAAATTTACCTTTATATGTAAATGTAATGCATATGGTAAATGTCTAATTTGCTAGTAAACACAGTTAGATGTCTTCATAGCCTCAAAACATAGTAAAATTGAAACCACAATTAAGTTTAAAACCTTTCTGATGTTTCCTCCCTCCTTTATAAAATGGTAGACTATCTTCTCAGCTCAGCAGAAATAAGAATGTGCTTGATTTTTTTTTCCCAATGCTTTACCACTTTCCTGTTACCCTTTCAATATTGGCTTTATTGTCTCTTTCTATACTCACATAAGCATCTATATTCACTCATTCATCATATTTTTGCTTATTGGTAAGTGGAGATACTCTCTGTACTATTTCACACAGTAGAAAAGGTTTGGCATGATATAAGGAAAATAAAAACCTTCTTAGCCATCCAACTGAAAGGTAATTCTCACCTCATCTCAACCACAGAAAATCTACTATATGAAACCAAAAAAACCCCACAACTTTTCTCAAGTATTTTTTTTTTCCTGCACTAAAATGTTGGAATATTTATTTGCTAGAACAGTCCCTCAGAAGTGAACCTGTCAGACTTGGGCTTCTACAAGTGGGTGGAATCATCTCAAGGTTGTACATCAAGAACTGCTTGTTATTCTCACCTAAGAAGAAATACAAGAGGAAGAGAGGAGGAGATGAGTATGGTGTCAGCACTAGGACAGGACGGTAATCACTCTGGTGTAGGGAGGGATTCCTATCCGTGACAAATCTCAGTATTCACAAAGCCTATCACTTCCACTATCACTTTTGAAGGTGATAAATGTTGTATTTCACATACAGCTCCACAGAACACAAAGCCAAGATACTATTTGCTCATATAAGAGCTTAAAGGGAAAAGGACACAAGACAAAATAATATCAAAAAATTCAAAGACTTTTTTTAGAAGGCTTTGAGTTGGATAAAGTCATAAAGTCCCAATTAAATTGGAGTAGTTCTATGAGATGCAATGACATTCTAAGATAAGCCTTTCTCTATTGTATTGATTTAGTCTGTTGCTGTCATTAACTACTTTAAAAATATTCTCTTCACTGAGACAGAAACCATGGCCATACCAAATCAGATTTTCACCATTAACTTTTCACTATGTTTCATCTGGATTATAAAATGACTTAAATGGAAAAAGAACATTTTGAAATTCAGAGATAACTATTAACTAATGGTGCAAATAACAATCTAGCAACTCTCAGAGTATTTCAAACAATGACTTAAGAAATTAAATTAATAAAGCAATGATGCACCAATTGGTATACTTAAAGTAACTACATTATAAAAAGTTCACAAATCATTCAATGCTGCATGCCCTTCAAACACTGTGAGAATCCTTAACATCAAATAAAACTTCAAATAAAGCCAAATAATTGTCTCTTTAACACATATACACACACACATACACACTTCTTGAGGAAGAGTTATGTTAGAGCCAGAAAATTTCATTTCAGAAGCAAGTAAAAACATGTAATAAATTAGTATATTAATATTGACATTATAAATCATTTGTTAGGATGATTCAAAGTACATTCTCCACAGTTGTCTGTAACTCACTAAGTAATTGCAAGCAAACAGGACTGACTGCACAAAAACTAAAATTCAAGTAATAACTACCAATTTTAAACAACTACTATTGTTAGGCACTTCCTAGAATTGTTTTTTTTTTTAAGTTTGCAAAAAATAAAAGTCTTGGGACTTTCATAGAAAGAAAATTTCTGATGGTAAAAACTAAATACACACACACACACACACACACACACACACACACACACCCCTCTTGGTACCAGGGATTGAACTTGGGACCTTGTGCTTTTGAGGCAGGTGCTGGAACCACTGTACTAAATCCCTGGCCACTCACTAACTTCTTTATAGTGACTTATGAGGGAAAACTGAGCATACTTCAGGGTTCTAAGGGGTAAAGTCCATTTCTCTCACTATCTGGTTTTATTTGGAAGACAAAGGGAAGAGGATGAGGGAGAAATACCCACCTCATCACAAACTGTCCACTTCTCAGATGCTTTCACATTCAGTAAATGGCACAGATTTGAGAAACACGTATTGGCTGAGAGACCTAAGGTTTCATGAGAGACCAATATCATTCTTTCAAAAAAAGAAAGAAGCACAGCAGTGACTCGCACAGCCTTAGCCACAGAGGGATGAGGGACAGTGGTGTACCTCGCTTGTCACCCAAGATGATTCTCATCCCAGAACTAATAGTCAGAAAACTGCATGAGTCTTAGAAGCATGCAAGTATAAGAGTAGAAGGATTCTAGCTGAACAGATAAATGATGGTTTTATTTATATTCTATTTGTGAAGTGTTTAGTAAAGGCAGCATGCTTTGGTACCTCTGTGGGAAAGCATCACACTTAGGGAAGAAACATTTTTGAAAAATCTTGAGTTTTGGAAATTTGGGGTACTCAGAGAATGCTGTAATGCCCACCCTGAGGATAGGGGAGTATCACTGGGCAAGCACACCATGCCCAAGAGAGATGGCTTCAAACTTGCCTCCTCATGCAGGACCCCAGACAATAGACAGAGCTGGAAGCAGTGGTTTCATCTCTGGGTGCTCGTCTTGCTTTCCTGAAGAAGTAGAGCAGAAAAGAACAAGAGTATCCAGAACTCAGCTTGTACATTTACAATAATGAGTAGTCACAGAATTTTTCCCCCAAATTTTGCTGGGTGATGAAACTTGCATGAATTGAGACAGAAAATTTTGATATCCAGGGGCAACAGAAAAAAAGTTAACCATATAAATTGGAATTGTATAACTTTTGCTCTGAATTTGCAAGAAAATAATGTATTATACTCCCCCTTCTGTTCATTTACATTGTCTTATCTTGCCTTACTTAGAGTATTTTAGTATTTTGACATTGTGCTAACCAGAAAGTGATGGTCCTGTACAGTTCACATGTAGTAAGTGTTCTTCCATTCTAGTTGACTAACATGAGATTTAATGTGTGGGTATTTCCATTTTCTTTAGCATGGAAAGCTGGTACACTATATTACAGAATGAATAAAGATGAGCGACTCTTGTGGAACCACTGAGAATGGCATTGCCTGGAAGGGCCATCCTCCTTGAACTCACTACAATAAATCACAAGCTTGGTTTCCTAAAGGTTATAGCCCCACATGTGTGACAGATGGAGCAGCAGAAACTGAGTGTACCGTGTTCACAAAGTGGCAGAAAGCTTGCTTGTTCCCTGAACCACTGGCCATAGGACTAAATTTGTTCTCTGGGGGAGGCAGCCATATATACAACATGGTCTTAGTCACCAGAACTGGTGCTTCAAGCAGAGAAAACAGTCTCCTAGGGGTGTTCCAGATGCAGCTACCAGATGCTCTTTAAGTGGCTGCTTTTTTCTGAGTCACCTTGATCCACCTCAACAATGCCAAAGTGCCCTCTCAATGTCTCATGTTCATGAAGGGACAGCAAGTTAAAAAAAAAAAAAACTTCACCATAACAGAATTAGCCCCTTTGATAAAAGGTTTTCCACCCTGAAGATGTTCTGAGTGTTCTTTTTGGTTATCTTTAGAATTGTCCTGCTAGTGCCCTGCAGTTGATGCCAAGCTATGCCATCAGCCTATAACTGCACTGTGCTAGTTCGACCTCTCAAGAGGAACAGGTTCAATATGAAAGGTATGTACCATCATCCCGGGGATTTGGGGATCATAAGGGAAGAGTCCCGGTGGACATCTGTAAATAGGAAGCTGAGGAATCCAAACATCTATCTCTGCAGTGGAGGACTAGGACCTCCAGGAGCAACCAAAGGTCAAAGGCTTGGAAGGTCACTGCAGTTACAGGTGCAGAAGACTGAAGAGTCTAGGATGGAAGACTTAATGTATTGAACACCAAAGTCTGAAGGCAACAATGAAGACTAGAGATGCTATATCTTTTTCATTTTATTCAAGCCACAAGCTTGCTGGTCGGTGTCCCCACATGTGGAATGGGACTCCCCCATTAGTCTGAGAGCCTATATGTAATTCATCAGCCAGATTTACTAATCTGCTAGGAAGTTCTTACTCAAGTTAAGAGGATATATCACTATTAAAGATCACATCTTCCTTCAGCTCTCTGCCTCTAACTTCTTATCAAGAGGACCCACAGATTCCTCTTTGAAATGGTTCACAGACAGTGCCTCTTTCCACAAATACATTTGTACACCACAATGCCACATATAGCTTGCTCTACATGAAAACCCTATTCCTGATCCTCTGGACCACTGTCTTTAGATCCAACAGTTTTCTTTACACTTTTTGGATGAGATCGAGGACCTCAGTGTACCTCAAGGTCCAATGTCAAGTACCGCAATATATTCCCTTGAAATTCAGTTTTCTCTTCATCCTTTCCTCATGGCCACTTATAAACACACAAAATAGTACTCAAACACTTTACAAAGTACTTGGTTTTTATATGCAGCAAGAAGTAGCTAATTCAGTAACGCTCAGTGCACCAATTCTGTACTTTCTAGGCATGTCTCTGAATTCTGACACCTAATTTAGAAATATAGCAGTGTGATAACAATTATATTTTTCCCAGCTTTTGAGACCCAAGATGAATTACACAAAATATGCCCACGATAGTATTAGAAATAGAACTCACTCAAACTGATATATTATATATTTATGACATTTCAGTAATAAAGGTTACTATATGATTTTATTGATCATCTACTTTTTACCACTCAAATATTATTATCCCAATCAACATACATTGACAGGAGAAATAAGGCCATTTTGAAAATGGGGAAACTCAGATGCTAGCCTCAAAATAAGACTGTTTAGCATTTTGAGTATTTTCAACTGAAGGAAATTAAGATAACCATGCAAATATGAATGTCCCCCTGACCTTTTCCTTTTCCTCTTTTCTGCCCTGAAGCAGGTCAATTAGAATTCATCTCTCCTGAACAGGATCATAGAAACTAGAATTTTTTTAAACCCAGAATCAATCATAAATCCTAGGAAGGTCACTCTCTTGACTTTCCTGTTCTTTCTTCCCAAAAGAATTTCATGTGACAAGTGTCCTGCTGGATACCTGAGAGAAGGAATGTCAGACACAAAGGAGAATCTTGGTGCAGAGGATTTGCTCATTTCCCCAGTTTATTATGACAAAACCATACACCTCTTTGTCTAATCATATTCCATTACCTCCCTCCCTCCATTTCTTTCGTTATATTTAATTCAAATACATATCTTCTTCCTCAGATCTTTGGATCTTCCCTTCTTAAATGTGTCATATAAAGCTTTTTATTAAATACATTTGTATACTTTTCTTCTGTCAATCTGTCCTTTTCATTTTTATCTTTAAGCTTAGCTAGGAACCCTAACAGAACTAAAGAAATTTTCTTCCCCTAAAAATGAAGAATAATGTGAAAAGAATTATCTGCATGATACTAAAATTTGTTATATAACTGTTAAGTAAGCCTAAGAGGCACTAAGTGAATATAATATACACCCAGAAACCTATTTAATACCTATAAAGCCACAAATGAATCACCAACCAATGAGGAAAGAATTGATTCTTAATAGAAGCTTTTCTGTTCAAATTGTTGAGTAACGCCTTAGTTTTGGAACCATGGGAAACAAATCCAGTGGCAAAGGTTTATGGGACAGTCCTTTATTAGAGAACCTACTCAAAGACAGCAACACTGAAGGACATGGGAATGGAAGAGAAAGACAGCAAGTCAGGGGAGTTGAGAGAAACCGTAGCTGACCTTTTCAACTTACAGTGGAATCATGTCCACTTAAAAAGATGATAGGCTGGAGATATTGTGCGCCAAAATTACATTGAATACAGCTAAGCTACCAACTGCTGTAGCTTAGCAACACAGTACACTGTAGTATGACAGCTGTTTATTCTCCTGCTCACTCATGGGCTGGTTGAGTCAGCCCATTGCTACTGATTTTCAATAAGTGTGTTTTCCAAGACATAGTTCATTTTGGAAAAGATTAAAATTGAGATCCGTTTCCAGTGGACTGAAGGCCACCCACCGGCTCACTGTACCCCGGGGCGCCATGGACTCGGCTACCGGGCGCCATCCATTTCCAGCAGCAGCAGAGGACTGAAGCCTGCCCACTGGCCCACTGTACCCTGGAGCTGTGCAGTGAAGAGTCAGGTACGAACCCTGGGCAGCATCCTGACCACGGAGGGTTGAGGGGCTCTGCCCAGCCCCAACCCCACCCTGGAGCTGTGTTGTAAGGACCTAGGTCCTCCTAGAGGAGCCGGAGCCATCTCCTGCATCCCCCCGCAGGAAGGGCGCTCCTAGATTCGCACTGAGAGACCAGGCAAGATAAAGGGGGGGGGGGTGAAATCTAGCTTCTATTTTGCCATCTACTGCTAGATCCCTCTATTCACCTCTTGTTCCCACACACTCTCCTATCTTCCTGTCAGAAGCAATACCCAAAAGTAAAAGACTCTTAGGCTGCCCTATTTCTTCTTCTGTACTAATATAAGAAGCTCTGCAAAGTCTCCAACAGTCTTACAGCATACAGTTGGTACTGTTGTACATATGACCTTTTATTCTCTATTTCCCGCTGGCATATATGACATTCTAGGGTATAGGTGATCTTCATAAAACTGCTAACCCTATTTCTTTCTCCTCCTATCTCGCTACCTCCCTGATTCCCCAGTGGCCTCTTATCCCCAAAGGGTTCGGGGGGTACATTTACGATCTATATGTTGTATCCACATTGCTGATTAATTCTAAATTCTGGCATATGGACATTGAAGTAACTCATAAGCTCAAAGTCTTCAGAATAGAATTTAACAAAAATTTTTATCTTATTTACTGTGTTTAATACTGATATTGGCATTTATTGTATTATGGTAACAAACACGATGTGATTGTTCTGCTCAAATACCTCCCATGATGTCTCAGAACTGAGAACTCTCAAGGGTCATTACAGATTCAGGAGGACCCCCCAGGAAAGTGCCACATCCAAAAGGCCCCAGATAATAGAAAGAGAACTGCAACAAACATTGCCCTGTCATCAGGCAAAAAAGAGCATTAATAACAATGAAAGAGTAGAAATGAGAAAATAAACAAAAAACCAGACACAAAGATCACCACCATAGGGAAATTCAGAGAAAAGGGAAATAGGGCAAACTGAAACTCAAACACCAGGACTCTTGGAGATGGTAACTAAAGCGGATCTAGTAAAATGGAAATCAGAACTCATCTCTGAGATCAAAACAGGGATACTGTCCACAGTGAAACACATATTAAAGAAGAGATCAGCAAGATGATAGAATCCAAGATAGAAGAGGCAATGGAACCTTTTAAACAGCTTCAAGCAGAGCTCCAGGGAAAGATGAAGGAGAAAGAAAGCTTGCACAGTAGGATGAATAAAGCAGAGAACTGAATCTCAGACCTAAAGGACAGCATAGCAGCCAATGAGCAGGAAAGGTATAATCTATGGAAAAGAGCAAGGGACCATGAGAAATCAATTCAACAGCTTCTAGATGACTCAAAGAAAAATAATATAAGACTGATTGGAGTCACTGAGGAAGGAGGAAACAGGGTAAAAGACATAAAGAAGCTATTGTCAGAGATAACAACAGAAAACTTCACAGGAAAAGACATAGACATACAGATAAATGAGGCCTATTGGACTCCAAAATGCCATGACATAAAAATATCTACACCTAGACATATAATTATCAAGGTTTCAGATGTACAACAAAAGAATGAAATACTGAAAGCAGTAAGAGAAAGGAAGAAAATCACCTACAAAGGGAAGCCCATTAGAATCACAGCAGACTTTTCAACACAAACACTCAATGCAAGGAAAGCATGGAGAGAAGTATTTCAAGCATTGCAGGAAAACAACCTCCAACCTAGACTGTTGTATACTGCAAAACTATCTTTCAGAATAGATGGGGAAATAAGATAATTCCATGATAAAGAACACCTGAAAAACTTCACAAATACAAAACCTATACTCCAAACCATCCTAAAGAACATCTTGGAAAAAAAACACAGAAAATTCCATACCCACAAGACCCAGGAGAGTGAATGTATTGCGGCAAACAAGAAACTAAATAGAAAAGGGGGAAAGCAAAGAAGAAAAGAACCAAGAACAGGGAAACATGGCAGCTCTGACCATTAATGTCAATGGCCTCAGTGCGCTAATTAAAAGACACAGACTAGCATATTGGATCAAGAAGCAAGATCCTACAATCTGCTGCATACAGGAAACACACCTAATTCAGAAGGAAACCCATAGACTCAAAATACAAGGTTGGAAAACAATCCTCCATGCCACAGGAAACTGCAAAAAAGCAGTAGTGACTATCTTGTTTGCAGATAAAATAGATTTCAAACCCAAACTGATTAAAAGAGATAAAGAAAGTCACTATATTCTTGTACAGGGAACTATCCAAGAGAAAAAAATAACAATCATAAATATTTATGCACCGAACTCTAATGCACCCAACTATATAAAACAAACATTACTGGACATGAAAAGCCAGTTATCCATGAATACAATAATAGTAGGGGATTTTAATACTCCACTGTCACAAATTGACAGATCAACTGGACAAAGAATCAATAAGGAAATACTTGAGCTAAATCAAACTTTTGAGCAAATGGACTTATTAGATGCCTACAGAATTTTTCACCCTGCAAAACGAGAATATACCTTCTCCTCAGCTGCTCCTGGATCATTCTCCAAAATAGATCACATTCTAGTCCATAGAACAAGCTTAAGTAAATACAAAGGAATCGAAGTTATCCCCTACATACTTTCAAACTATAGTGCCTTAAAACTGGAGCTGAATAGCAGAAGAAATTCCAAGATCCTCACAAACACATGGAAATTGAACAACACTCTGTTAACCAACCAATGGGCCACAAAGGAAATTAAAGAAGAAATTAAATAGTTTCTACAACTAAACGACAACCCCAGCACAACATACAGGAATTTATGGGACACAATGAAAGCAGTTCTGTGAGGGAAATTCATAGCAGTGAATGCCTACACTCGGAAAATAGAGCAAACTGAAATAAACAATCTAATGATGAACCTCAGACAATCAAAAACAGAGGAGCAAAACAAACCCAAAGCACATACTAGAGAGGAAATTATAAGGATCAGAGCAGAAATTAATGCAATGGAGACAAAGAGAACAATACAAAGTATCAATGAATCAAAGAGTTGGTTCTTTGAAAGGATAAATAAGATTGACAGACCCTTAGCCAATCTTATCAAACAAAGGAAGGAAAAGGATCAAATCCATGCTATAAGGAATGAAAATGGGGAAATCAGCACAGACCCAGAGGAAGTCCAAAGGATCCTAAACACGTACTTTGAAAATCTATACTCCAAGGAAAAGGAAAATCTAGAAGAAATGGATAGATTCCTAGACACATATGAACTTCAAAGCTGAATGAAGAGGATATAAAAATGTTAAACAACCCGATATCAATCTGGGAAATTGAAAATGTAATAAAAAAAAAAACCTACCAACAAAGAAAACCCTGGTCCTGATGGCTTCACTGCTGAATTCTACAAAACTTTTTTTTTTTTTTTTTGAGACAGGGTCTCGCTTTGTAGTTCAGGCTGGCCCTGAGCTCACTATGGAGCTCAGGCAAGCCACTGTGAACTCAGCAATCCTCTTGTCTCTGCCTCCCGAGTGCTGGGATTACAGGCGTGAGCCACCACGCCTGCAATTGTGGTATGATGTACAAAACTTATAAAGAAGAGTTAATGCCAGTACTTCTCAATCTCTTTAATGAAATTGAAAGGGAAGCAGTTCTCCCCAAATCATTCCTTGAAGCAACCATCACATTGATTCCAAAGGCAGGGAAAGATCCCACCAAAAAAGAAAACTACAGGCCAATCTCTCTAATGAACATTGATGCAAAAATCCTAAATAAAACACTGGCAAACAGAATACAGAGAGGTATCAAGAAAATCATACGCCCTGATCAAGTTGGATTTATCCCAGGGATGCAAGGCTGGCTCAACATACGTAAATCAATCACTGTAATACACTATATTAACAGACTCAAGGACAAAAACCATATGATTATCTCAATAGATGCAGAAAAAGCATTTGACAAAATCCAACAACCATTTATGGTCAAAACCCTACAGCAAATTGGAATTGATGGACTTTATCTCAATTTAATACAAGCTATTTATGAGAAACCAAGAGCCAGCATCATACTCAATGGGCAAAAACTGAAACTTTTTACACTAAAGTCAGGAATGAGACAAGGATGCCCGCAGTCACCACTCTTGTTCAATATAGTGCTGGAAACATTAGCCATAGCAATCAGGCAGGACAAAGATATAAAAGGAATAAAGATAGGAAAGGAAGTAGTTAAAATGTCATTATTTGCTGATGATATGATACTCTATCTAGAGGATCCTAAAAACTCAACCAAAAGACTGCTAGACTTAATTACCAAATTTGGTAGTGTTGCTGGATACAGGGTCAATGCTCAAAAATCAACCACCTTTGTCTACACAAACAACAGACTCACTGAAAGAGAAATTGGGGAGGCAATCCCTTTCACAGTAGTACCCAGAAAAATGAAATATCTAGGAATCAACCTAAAAAAAAAGAAGTGAAAGACCTTTACTCTGAAAATTATAGGACTCTGAAAACTGAAATAGAAAAGGAAACCAGAAAGTGGAAAGATATCCCTTGTTCCTGGGTGGGGAGAACCAACATCGTCAAAATGGCTATACTCCCAAAACTACTATACAGATTCAATACAATTCCAATTGAAATTTCAATGATATACTTCACAGAGTTAGAGAAAGTAATACAAAAATTCATCTGGAAACACAAGAAACCTAGAATAGCAAAAACAATTCTAAGCAACCATAACATGGTAGGGGGTATTACAATCCTCAATTTAAAACTCTACTATAAAGCCGTTGTGTTAAAAACTGCATGGTATTGGCAAAGTAACAGACCCAAGGACCAGTGGAATAGATTAGAAGACCCAGAAACAACTCCGGATACACTAAGCCACCTTATCTTTGACAAAGGAGGTAAACGTTCCCAATGGAAGAAAGACAGCCTCTTTAAAAAATGTTGCTAGAAAAACTGGGCTTTAACCTGCCAAAAGCTAAAGCTAGACCTATCTCTTTCACCATGCATAAAACTAAACTCACAATGGATATGAAACTTAAACATTAAAACAGAAACAATAAGCCTGCTGGAAAACAGATTAGGTAAAACTCTTGGAGACATTGGCTTAGGCAGAGACTATGAATAAAACCTCTATAGCACAAGAACTAGCCGAAAGAATGAAGAAACGGGATCTCATCCTACTGAAAAGCTTCTGCACAGCAAAAGAAGTCGCTGGCACTGCTAAAAGACCACCAACAACATGGGAAAAAAATCTTTACTAGCTATTTATCAGACAAAGGACTATTATGTACAATATATAAAGAACTCAAACAGATCAGCCTCCCCAAGTTTAAAGACCCAATTCAAAAATGGGCATCTGAAATGAACAGACACTTCTCAGAGGCAGAAGTCAAAGCAGCCAAGAAGCATATGAAGAAATGTTCCACATCACTGGTCATTCGAGAGATGCAAATGAAAACAACACTGAGATTTCATTTCACTCCACAAAGAATGGCCACTATCACAAAATCAACCAAGAATGAATGCTGGTGAGGCTGTGGGGAGAGAGGAACCCTCTCCACTGTTGGTGGGATTGCAGACTTGTGCAACCATTGTGGAGATCCGTGTGGAGATTTCTCAGAAAACTAGGACTAGGGGTCCAATTTGACCCTGCTATCCGCCTGCTAGGAATATACCCAAAAGAATTAAAAAACTCAAATTGGAAAGATAGATGTACACCATTGTTCATAGCAGCTCAGTTCTTGATAGCTCAATCTTGGAAACAACCCAAATGCCCATCAATAGGAGAGTGGATAAAGATGTGTTTTTTTTCTAAAATGGAGTATTACTCTGCCATAAAGAATGTCAAGACCAATCCATTTATGTGCAAATGGAGACACCTGGAATATATACTAATAAGTGAAATCAATAGATCACAGATAGGCAAATTCCGAATCTTCTCTTTCACATGAACACCTGTAGCTGCAAATGAGCTCTAGAAAGTATGACAGCTTTTATAGAGTGGGATATTTCCATAGGAAATTTGGTATGGGAATGTAATGAGGGGAAGGAATAAATATGATACAGAAAGAAAATAAAAGAGTATGTATAAAGTGGGTGGGGAGGTGTGGGTGGGTAGGGATATGGGTAAAAATGGGAATTAAATTGTGTCATATACTGGTACAAATTTCCCAATGTTATATGTGATTTTGAGATGTATATAAATTGTACCAATAAAGAATTCAATTAAAAAAAAACAAAAAAAAAAGAATTCAATTAAAAAAAATTCTAAACTAAAAGATTAAAATTGAAACAGCACAGTATGATAAAATCACGCATTTTACAAAGAACTGTCAGAAACCAGGGACTGTCTGTATTAACTGACGATCCACTGAGGAAGGCAGCTCTTTAAAGATTTTAACCAGGAAAGCAAATGGTAACCATAGCCTGCATCTGAGGACAAAAGGAACAAAAGTCCTTTAGTCACCCGTTGGTCACTGTGTGGACAGGGGTGTGCCCCAAGGCTACTGACTGTGAAGAGCCCGCCTCCACACACATCATCTCGCACACACAAGGACAGTGGGATCATCCTGCCCCAGCCTGGGGTGGAGGCCAAGGACCTGTGCTGTGAGGGTGACGACAGTCTCTGTCAGTGGTAGTGACTGATGGCCCGTGTACCACAGTGGGCTGTTAGAAAGTTCTAAAAGGTTCGCCATCCCTGCTGTCTGCGACTGCAGTCACAGTAGTTTCTGAGGCTGAAACAAATGAAACAGAAGAGGAATGAAGAACTGTTAGGGAGGATCCTCATTTGAGACAGGAAAATTGACATTTAGGAGGGAGATGGCATCAGTTTAAACCTGCATGAGCTATTTTAACCAAGATAAATAGAAGTGTATTGAATAATTAAATGTAGAGAAGGGAACTATTTTACATTATAGGTGTGTTAGTAAATTTCAACTTTGTGATTTACATTGGTAAACTGCAGGATAAATGTATGCTTATTTAACATTTCTAAAGAACTTCTAAATAATCCGTCAGTGTAAAAGAGTGCAGAAGAAAATCAGGCCCTTTTGTTGTAACTAGAGCCAGCCTTGTTTCTGTTCTTTCCTTGCTCGAAGTGCTGTTACCCACATGCCCTAATTCATTTCTCTCTGGACCGATGCCCTCTAAATCTCTTTTGTGATGTTTATGTCTTTTGAATTCTATGTCAGTATTTCTATTTTTTTTTTTCAGTATCAGGAATCGAACTTGGGCCCTTGTGCATCCAAAGTTGGCGCAGTACCACTTGAGCTAAATCCCCAGCTCAGCATTTCTACTTTTAGCTGGACATTTGTGTCTCATTGCCTTACAAGCAAATCAAACTCCACTTGTTTAAATGTGAATTTAATACCTTCTTTCCCGAGGCACATTTTTGCTCCCACTTCTTTGTCCAGAGATGGTATGGGATCCATTATCAATAACACATTGGAAGGAAGATAGCTCAGAGTGATCTTCAGGAATCCCTTCTTCCTCACCTCCAATAAGTTACCTTCTTCTTCTGTTTTTTTTTTTTTTCTCAAAACTGTCTCAAACCTGGCCTGTGTTCTTCTGTTCCACTGCAAGAGTTCCATTGCAAGTTTCAGTATTCTGCCTCAGTCCAAAAACACACACAATCGCTCATCTGAAATACTGCAATATAGTACCACATCTGTTCCCGCTCCCGCTAGATTCTCTTCCCTAGTCTGCAGTACTCCTGCCAAATGATCTTTCAAAATCATTCTAATTGATCATGTCCTAACTTTCTCCGAAACTTCTTTTACCCTATACACAAGAAGAGTGTTTTATAACATGATGATTTTTTAAACAATATCTCAAGTACACCTAACAGCCAAATACATTACCTTCAACTTTAATTTTACCACATGGTTTGGCCACTTTTGAAACATCTGCAGCATAGTTTTGTTATATGCATTTTTATGCCTAAAAATTCCAAACTGTGGGTTTACAACTGGAACTCTACTTCACTCATAGGTTTATGGTTAAGTGTGGTACATTGTTTAAGAGTATGAACTCACATTACTGGATGTTTGAATAAATAGTAACACAGAACCTTTCAAATTAGCATTACCCAAAATATAATCAAGAAGTAAATTACTGGGCCAGAGATTTAGCTCAGTGGTTCCGGCGCCTGCCTTGCAAATGCAAGGTCCTGAGTTCGATCCCGGTAACCACATAGAATGCTGGGCATGGTGACTCACGCCCACCAGCAATCAATACCACATACCACAGTGCTGGGCGTGGTGGCTTACGCCTGTAATCCCAGCACTTGGGAGGCAGAGAGAGGAGGATTGCTGAGTGCAAGGCTTGCCTGGGCTACATAGTGAGTTCAGGGCCAGCCTGAACTACAAAGCGAGACCCTGTCTCAAAAAAAACAAAACAAAACAAAACAAAAAGAAGTAAGTTACTAATCTAATATCAAAATATGGTTTTAGAAAGAAACAATTTGGGATAAATATGAATATTTTTACTAGAATACTCAGAATCATTAAAATTCCCCTTTGTGCATAGTGATTCAAAAGTCAATGTAGTACAAAACATTAACTGAACATTTTGACAACTGTACACATTTTTGAAAGGAGTTTCATTCAAAGAAAGTTATTTTGGAAGTGTTTTATAAATGAATTCACTAATTTACTACAGAAAAATATATGCAGTCAATCTTTTCTCATGTATATCTTCATTGTTCAGGATAATATGTAATATGATCTAAAAATATAGCTCTCTTTAGATTACAGTTAGGATATTAAGCAGTTCAGATAAAAGCAAATTAGGCAAAATTGCTTTTCCAAAGCTATTTAAATGAATATCAGAGTTGACTTCCTATATTTTACAATAACAAACAAATAAATAAATAACTGCTCATGTATTATGGAGGGATCGTGGTCACTTTTTTTGTGGGGGGGAATACTGAGGATCGAACTTGGGCCCTTGTGCTTCCAAAGTAGACATGGTACCACTTGAGCTAAATCCCTGGCATGTGCTCACATATTTTTTTTTTATAGAAATGTTAAAGTCATTGAAAACTGAAGGCAATGCTAATAACAGACAGTAGGTGTATTGATCACTGCTGTATACACAGTAAAGCAAAAATCCAAATAAATTATAGTAGTTATATGATTAGTTTCTTTCAGATGAAAAACAAAATATTTCTGAATTTTAGTAAATAAAAAAGATATTTAATTTTTGTTTAAAGAGACATTTTTATTCTTTTGATTTGCATCAGTTGTACAAATACATTAACTATAGTTATACCTAATACACTTATCTAGCTACTTGCAATTATAATAATCTATTAAAAGCTATGTATTTTTTAAAAACAGAATACATTATTTAATATAATGTGCCAATTTAGCTGGGCAACAGTATCTTGATATTTGGGCAGATATTATTGTTTCAAAAAGGATGTTTATGAATTAAATTTATGTTTAAATTAGTGAGCTGTGAATAAGGCAGACTGCCCTCTGAAGTGCGAGTGAGCCCCCATGTAAGCCACTGAAGGTTTGAAGAGAATGAGCATTAACCTCTCCAGATTAGCCTAAATATGTTTGGCATAGTTGCAATTATTCTTCCCAAATATTTTTGATCTATGGTTGGTTGAATCCACAGAGATGCCTTACAGCTGACTCATCTGTGTGTACATTTATCAATCTATCCACAGTCTACCCATAGTCTGCTTTGAATAATACAGAGAGAAACCATGACAGTAATGTTATGACAGGACAGTCATCCTAGTTGCAACATTTCCGGAGCCAGGTATTAAATTCTTATTGATTGGTTTCCCACACTTTGGGACCCTCCAGGGTTATCCGTGCCACTTATTTATTTACTTGTCCACTCTAACTTCTGTCCCTGTTTAAAATAAACGGACTCCAGGTGTATTGGAAATGACATTGAGGAAGTAAAATCATCTACCCTTGGACACTTAGAATATTCTAAAACTATCCCGCATATTTGGAATGTGAAATCAGTATCCAAAGTCTGCGATGCAAGATATTATGTGCCATAATAAGGTCAGTGGGTCTTTTAGCTTACTTTGTTTCTGACTCAAAAAACTATGGGAAGACACAAAGCCCTTATACAGAAGAAGAGTCTTTCTTAAGGATGGAATTTCTTTTATATGATCATTTTGGAAACAGGAAGAGAATGAATGGGGTGGAGGGGACAAGTGTCCATGTATATAAAATTGAGTAGGTTGCACGTAGAAAGTAGAGTGATGAATGAAAAGTTAATGGATTCAAGAGTCATGGGAGAATTTAAAAGAAATTATCACTGATACTGCATTGAGCATTACAGTGAGTAAAGAGTAACATTTCATTCTCAGCTTTTTACAATTGACAGATGATAAAAATATATGATGCTAGTATTAACTGAACTGTATACAATAGAATGATCAATTTTAAACTGTTTCAGTCATTTGAGTTTGACGTATAGATTTGACTTAATCGGCCTAGAATACAGACTAACTTTGTCATGAATAAAAGACTGACAAACTCAGCATTCTTCTTTGATAGCACTTACACTGGTTCCAGGAACTATGAGTTTTAACAGACATGAGATAGGGACAGAATTACGAAGAAAGTGTGAAATGTAGTGGGAAGAAGGGTGCGTGTGTGTGTGTGTGTGTGTGTGTGTGTGTATGTGTGTGTATGCTTCTTATTCAAAGTACAGTCTACATATGCTTCTTTTAACAATATTTAGTATACTATATCGCCTGGACTTAGAGAAAGGAAAAGCAGATCAATAAAACTTCTAAATGACCCTTCAAAACAGTCTTTTGTCTTCGTTATTTTGCTCATCACTTAAGGGAGCTCACAACTAGTAAGCATTTCTACAAAGATCACAGTCAGCATTAACAACTCTAATCAGGTTGATAAAAATGTATCTATTATTTATGATGAGTAGATTTTCATAAACCAGTATGATTTTATTCTTAATATAATAAAATATGATGCTTGTAAGTTTTATGACCTATGAAAAGTACTGGTTTTCTTTTTGCTTCTATGGCATATTAAAAAGTGATTATCACAAAGCTATACACAAATGCAGAAAAATGTTTTCAAGAGTGTTCAGGAGTTATCCAAAATGTCTTTCCCAGCAGAATTGAGAGTCTCAGCAAAACGAACATTTGTCAGTTTGGCAAATCTCAAACGTGGTCATATATGTGAACAGGAACCAAACAGAGCTGTAAAAACAAACAACTGCGTTGTTGGGTGGCAACAATTATGGCTCAGATACTTGTTCCTGCCCATATTGTATTGAAGTTTATTTGCCATTCTAAAAGTATTAAGAAAAAAGACTTTCAGAAGACAATAAGATCGTTCATCCTTTGTCTTCACCATAGATTCATCAGGTTTCCTCCAGGGAGTGCTTAATTATCATAGGAAAGGATGTGCAATACAAGAAGCAATTTGGCCTCTCCTTCTCTTTGCCCTTATGCCCTCCAACCTTGCTGTTCTCAATCTTGGACTTTCTACCGTCCACAACCACAGTCCAACAGATTTTTGTTCACTATCAGTAATGAGTTTATGGCATTTTCTCATAGGAACCCAAAGAGGAATGACATAAAAGACGTGGTGACTTCCTTTTGCAAACATTCTCAGAATATAGCACAAAAGACATTTATAGCTACTAACACCAACAGATAAAAATTGCAAAGAAACAAAAATTTATTTTGACTTCAAAAGAAATTATAATTAGAAAGTTTACTTAAATGCACTAGCAGGACAAAAACTAGTGTGTTTGATAACCATCTCTTTAAAACACTACAGTTTGTATTCCTTGTATTAGGAAGGTTTAGACCAACAATAAAAACAGCAATGAGACCAGTAGCCCCACAATGATAAGAAAAACCTGAAGACTGGGCTTATAACTTACAAATATGAAGCACTTTGACAGCCACTTTTTAACCACTAGAATTGCATACTTTTAAATAATCAATAATTTTTAGATATTAGGACTTCACTGTAGGAATTTAATGGTTCCCCTTAGAAGGACCTACCCAGGGTTGTCATTCAACTAAAACTCGTAGCAGTAAAATCAGTTACTGACCCATCTTTCCACGTGGCTGTGAACATACTGATTGGCAAAATCACCAAATGTAGTCTTTGTTAAATATTTAAATATCTCTTTCAGTCCTACCTAAAGTTATTATTGGCTAAATTGTAGAAGATATATCTTATCAAAGAGATATGGTTAATCTGAAATGATACATAGTATGAAAAGCATTCATATTTGGCTTTGAAATGTATTTTTGTACTAACATTTGAATGTGTCTGATGTTCTGAGAAATTACTTCAAAGAGATTAATGAAGCCATACTGTGCGGACCTGACTCAGGAGAGCTGGGAACCTGTCCAGTTTTCTCTTCACTCTGCTTCCCTGCTGAACTCCTCTTTGACACCCACTCTCTAACACCACAGAAATAGCTAAAATGTCTTTCAGAATAACGTCAGACCTTCCTTACAGAATAGGACATGGGACTTTGAGTACCACCAGTATTTTTGCTGTTTTGTAGCAGGCAATGGAGAATTATTAGAAATGTCTATAATCTATATATTAAACATTTCTCCATTTTCCATTTATTTTCCTCCTTGCAACAGTCTCTGGTTTTCATTTAGAGATCTCAATGCTTCCAGGAGTACTAAATCCTCACTTAGCTTCAGTTTTAAGTAATGTGCTCTAAACACATTACACACACTTGTGTACAGATCATGACCTTGCTCAATACAGTCCATTCCTTGAACCTCTGCCAGTGGGTTCATGTGAATGTGTATTCTGAGCTGGTCCTTAAATAGCAATCTGCTGGGTTACTGAAGTGTTGTAACTGCATGATCCAACACTTGAATGATTTTGGATGATACACACAGAGATGAGGCCAAGGCCTCCATGATCACAGTAAGAGTCCTAAGAGGATAAACCGATATATGAAAACTCAGAGAGCTAAGAGACACAGAGCTGGATCCCTCGTGACAGTCTAGGTGAAATCATTCCTGAACTCTGCCCTTTTCTTCCCACTGATATATGCACTCAAGAAACCATTTACTTATTTTTAAAGTCTATAAAGGTTTTTTTTTTATTCCACTGTAAGACTTACTCGGTAAAAGAGTAAGTCAGCAAACAAGCAAATAAACTGATTAGGAACTGCCAATTACATTGAAATATAAATGTTGCCATTTAGTATGAAAGGCAATTCAGCATGGATAGTCTCATGTTAATAGACACATGGGCCTCTCAGTGTGCACACACAAACATCAGTCTATGGCCCCTGCTATGTTTAACTCACTTGAGCTCTGCATTTTCAAAAAATTCATAGCAAGAATTAAAATTATTCTGTGTTATAAGCTAAACCCACTTGACCTTGGAGAATAGAATACAAGACAGCCAGTGTGTACCAGATACCAGGATTTCAACATCAAAGTTGTATCAGATTAAGCTTCTGTGGTTTAACTGGAATTAGAGTATACTGTTGCATTGTATACAAATAAATGAACAAATGTTGATTTGCAAAAAAAAGATAATCAGAAATGGAATTAGCAGTACATGATATTGAGGAGTCAAGCACTGTGACTAAGACGAATCTCTACAGGACCCAAGATGCCATGTTAACATGTATCATTGTTTATACAGTACTTTGAAATCTTGAGAAAAGATCTGTACATTGTTTATAGGTATTTTTGTTGCATTCCTCAATAATTATTTTGTCATGTATGTTAGAACCAAGGCAAATATCAGAAAAGTCAAGAGTCAGCAATGTTAATAAGGTTAAAATAATGATTTGCTATATTTAAAATAATATAATACATATAAATATATAGTGCATCGTTCTCAAATTTTACTACAGCACTTGCTTCAACCTATGATCCAGAAATTGCACAAAACAAATTGACCAGCTACAATGTTGACAATATTATTGAGAATCTTTATAAAGTAATTAAAAATTAAGAGACAATGTCATGATCAAAAGCCAGGTTCCTGGTGTTCGAGCCTTGTAACGAGCCAGTTGCTTTCCATAAGAAAATCTTCAGGAGATGCCTCATTAGCCCGGTCCTGTAGTTTGAACAACTGCAGTGAAGCTATTTCTAAGAGCGATCGCTGACACGTGCTGCCAGAGTACTGGCTTGGCTTGCGCACTCCATTTTCTGCTGCAAACACTAGTGAGACTGATTGCCAGGTGCCTCCTAAGCAACAACAGGGAAACCACAACTGTGACATAATGAGAAGATAAAACCTGTGCAGCCACACAGCCAGAAGGAAAGGTAGACACAATTTTGCGATAGAAATTGGAGGCTTCTGTTACGGATATGTGAGATCGAGTTAGCAACTGAAACGTCTTCCTCAGAAACTGAGTGAGGTCAAGGAAAGCAATGCGGTAACATATCGGCAGTTGGTGTTCTCACCAGAGCTCTGAGGAGAAAAGCTGTGTTTAATTTCTCTCCAGGTAAAAGAGAAGTGATTTCACCTATACAGTCTTGACTTCCTATAATTTAAAAGAAGGGACATTTGTATCCTTTTGCATCATAATTTATTAATCAGATACTGATAATTACAAAAGTTATTTAATATTCATAATTTTTTTTTCTTCTTTCAGTAGATGAACTCGCTCTCACTTCATTCTGGCCAGGAATTTATAAATAAGATACCAGATCTTCAATGTAGAGTTATCCTGCCAAGGGTCAAACCAAAGAACCCAATCTCACATCGTTATTTTAGATTATCATCATTATTATAGTCATTATTTTGTATGTCAGACAGCTAAAACATATAATTTTATTTTATTTTATTTTGTATTGATATGTCTTGATGCATAACAATTACATTTAAAATATATATTAATTGGTTCATTAAAATAATTCAGCTCAGTTATTTTTACTTCCCTCCCCCCACCCCGTGTGGCTACAACCTCAGGTCCCTTTCCTCTCTCCACAAAATCTACCTATGTCCTATTTAATCTTTACATTATTTATATTTTTGAATTCTCATTTAAGACAAACCATGTGATACTGAACCTTCTGGCTAATTTCATTTAGCATCATGGTCTCAGGTTTCTTCTATTTTTTTCACAAATGACTCAAATTTATATTTCTTTATAACTGAACATTACTCAAGTGTGCACATATTCCATGTTTTATATACTCATCTGTTGATCAAATTGTATGATATTCCCAATATTTAGCTGTCACTAGTTATGCTGTAACTGTTACATGATATCATTAACTCTTTTAGGAAGATATCAAGAAGGGTTATATCTGGATCAAACGGAATTTCCATTTTTAATTTTTTGAGGAACCTGTACAATGATTTTTGAATTAGTTCTTATACTAAATTAATATTCCTAGAATGCTAATTCTGATGTCAATTTAATCCCTAGAGATATGAAAAAAGCTGCAGTATAGAGAGGCCATGCAGTCAGTAGTGGAAAAGGATTTGGATCTGTGAAATCCAACCTCTCGTCTCAGACACAACACTCATCTGTCAAGGATGGTATGGTTTGAGAACTATAGCTCCAAACACAGAGACAGTTAGGTGAACAGGCAGACAGGTGAGAAAACTCACAAATGCACCATTTGAAGGAAGGAGGTGTTTGGGTTTTCCTGGACTATAACGTCTTCCTGGGACAGGGTTGATAAGGAAGTTGAAAAGCTGGCAGCCTTTAAGTTATCAGAGCTCCTTTGTGCCACAATGAAGAATTAGAACTTATTTATAATATTAGAAGAACAATCAAAGCTGTTTCAAAGACATGATAAGATCAAATGTATCTTGAAAGGATCAGTCTTCAGAATAAGAATGGATGGTGGTGGAAAAATAGACTTGAGATTGGCTTTGTTTTTGTTTTCTTTTGTGAGTGTGCATTTCTTTCATTGTCAGGTATTTGTTTAATGGGTGATGATTTCATGTTTAGAATTTGGAATCTAATATATCTAGTGTGTCCTAAATTTAGGAATTCAGTAATTCTGTGCAATGTTTAATGTGATTTCACCAAACAGGAAAAAAAATAATTCTAGGAAATTCATTTTATAGACAGAGAGCTCTCTTTTAATTGCAAACCTTAAACGTGCTTAAACATTACCTTGTAATTTGTTGGAGGAGGTCAAAGAAGTATCCTGTCAATTTGCTTTGTACAAATTCAGGGTATTCTTATATGTCTAATTTTATTTATACAAACTTGAATCTTACTGAGCTATGCGTGGTTATGTTAGTTTCTAGGTCTGCCTTAACAAATTAGTAGAGACTGTGTGACAACACAAATTTATTTTCTTATTGATTTGCAGTAGTCCACTATCATGGTTCAGTTTCATTTCTCCTGGGGTCTCTAGGTATGCAAATGATTCCCTCTCATTGTGATCACATGTGCGAGAACCCCTGACCCTAGTATTTTTATCTTCCATTATGAGACCTGTCATATAAGTTTAGGATCCCACGTTCATAAGTAACTCACTTCACAGTTCCTTTTCAAATTCCTACACCCAAACACTGGGGTACTCTGAAGTGCTGTAGGTTAAGGCTTACCCATATAAATCTGAGGAGGACATCATTCTGTTTAATAGTCTTTCCCATGGACTGTGTGAAGTAAAACTTAAAAAAGAAATTATTTATTTTAGTTTCATGGAATCAAAACAAGCAATTTATAAAACAGCATCATTTGGTCAGGACAATTAAAGTGCAAGGTCCTGAGTTTGATCTCCAGTAACCACATACAATGCTGGGTGTGGAGACTCATGCCCACCAACAATCAATACCACAAACCACAGTGCCGGGCGTGGTGGCTCACACCTGTTATCCCAGCACTCAGGAGGCAGAGACAGGAGGATTGCTGAGTTCAAGGCTTGCCTGGGCTACATAGTGAGCTCAGAGCCAGCCTGAACTACAAAGAGAGACCCTGTCTCAAAAAAAAAAAAAAAAAAGCATGAAATTTTGAATTCCAAATCTGATATGTCAGATGAAGGCTATTGAAAATTTTTGTATTAGGTTGGGGATTTAGCTCAAGAGATACCATGCTTACCTTGGAAGCACAATGGCCTGAGTTCAATCTTTGGTGCTGAAAAAAAAATTGTATCAATAGATATTGTGAAGTAGGAAGAAATGTTTAAAATGAAAAGAGAAAGGGCAGGTAGGGGAAAGTAAATAAGGGAAAGAAAGAACTGATGGTCAAAAAAAGGAAACAAAATTTATGTATATGGCAGTGGGGCTGTAGGGAGTGGAAGGGAATGGGAAAATGAGAATCAAGATATATCATGTACAGGTACAAATTCTGAATGATGAATGTGATCATAATGTCTGTATAAAATGTATCAGTAAAATTAATATTTTTTGAAAAATTTATATCACACAAGAGTCTAATGTTCTTGATCATATAGGTATAGGTTAGTATATTAAAAGTAGCAGTTAGTGGCTAGCACTTGAGTTTTGTGTTGTCTGTGATATGTAACCATTCTTGCTGCTACTCAAATTCTAAAACAAATATAAATATAAGATAGAGTAAAAATAATCTTAATAATCACTGTTAGTCTTACTCAAGTATCATCTTTTGTAATGATAAGGCAAAGAAATGAAATAAAATTTGGAACTGACAGGATATCAGCTGTAGCTAAGCTTCCAGTCTGCTCAGGCCGAGGCTCTGTGATGTTGAAATGGAATTAATACCCACAGCTTTATCACGACAAAACAAGTTGCTGTAAAGATTCAATAACATAATTCTACTAAGTGGTTGAGTCAGTGCTTATAAGCAAATAAAAGTAAAGACTTGTGCTTTTTCAATTTATTCTAACTTTTCACTTTTTTTAATCCAAAAGTAAAGTTGAGGTAAAATTTCAACATTTGAGGACAAGAGTACGGAAGCCAAAATCAAGTAGAAAATTATAGTTATTGTTTCAAGTTTTTTTATTATGTGCCTTTATACTATGTGAATTTAAGAATAGCATTGTGATATGCAGAGCTATTATGAAATTATTAGTAGGAGAAACCAATTTAACATATGCACCCCATTTCATAGTTAACTTTGTATGTAGTGTACATTGAGAGGGTGGTAAAATAATACCTAAATTTTGTTTGTTTAACAAATTTTCAATTTTCCACAAAATACTGTTTTATTGATTACAGCCTTCCCATTATATATTAGATCATTAGACTTATTTAATCTATATAATTGCCTGCTTTTACCATTTGACTTTCTTCTCCTTATTTCATCTTATTCTCCATCAATGACAACCACAATTATAATCATTCTTAGTTTGGGAGTTATTTTTAGATTTCATGCATAAGTGAGACTGTACAGTATTTTTTTGCATCTAACTTATTACACTTAATGTCCACTTAGTTCAGGACCATTGATGTGGTTGAAAATGGCAGCATATTCATTTTAATGGCTGAGTAGGATTCTATGATCTATATATAAAAGTATTGATCTTTCATCCATTAAGAACCACTTAGGCTGTTCTTATGTCTTAGCTATTATGAATAATGATGTAAAGCACTGGGGAATACAGACACCTACTCAAGGTGCTGATTTGATTGTTTCTGACTATATATCAGAACAGGGAGTACTGGGTCACATAGTAGTATGTATGTGTGTGTTGTGTGTGTGTCCTTTTAATGATTTGACTTTAATTTTTTGAGAAATGTACATGCTGCAACACTTTCTCTGTGGCTTAGCTCTTTCTCCTGAAAGGGGGTGAATTGAGCTATCACCCAACTAACTAGTCTGTTTTTCCTTGAATCATTGGTATCTCCAGCCACTCAGCCAACAATGCTGAAAAAGAGCAGTTTCATATAAACTTATTTAGAATTGTGGAATATTATAATTTGTACAAATACATGTTTTGAATGAGCGCAGTGATTTTTAAATGTCTAGGTGGTACTGGAGTATTTATTCCAGAAATGAACATTGATTGATCTGGAAACCACTTACTCCATCATAAGCCATGTAGCAATTTCCAGATGTTCATTAGTTATTGCTTATTCAGAAGATTGACTATATCTGTCTTTATATATTTTTAGATTTATTAGAGTGTGAACATATACTATAATTACAAGATGCAGATGAACAACCATCTGCAGAAAGTTCTCTTCTCAAGGACTTCCAGATCAAACTGAGTCATATCTCACTGATGAGTTTCTCCTCAATTAAGCTTTACAGCACTGGAATTGACAATAATTATGGTGCTGAAAATAAAAAAGTTTCTTTAGACTGGAAAGTTCCTTTTCTGTACTTCTCCGCTTTTAAAATAACTTCTTATGAGATATGTTAATAATAAGCCCTTTCAGTTAACATATTTTGGTATCATTTAAGTGAATTATTGCTGATATGTAAGCACTTTCTTTTAAGCATATGTTGGAACCAAAAAAACCCCTAAATATTTCATAATAATTCCTAAACTTATGTCTTCCTCCCACTAATCACTTCATAGTATCTCTCCATTCTTGATAGGAAATTGTATTGCTTGTGCATGGATATTTTATGAAAACACTTATTGGAAATCTGTTCAATAGAAAAGTCTGCTGGAAGTTCCACAGGTGTTTCTACCATAGCCTAATATCAACAGTGTAACATTAGAATTCTATCAGCAAATTTTGTACATCAAAAGGAAATTCAAGAGATAGCTAGAGACTGTAGTGCTGAGAACTTTGGTGGGATTATTGCAAACAGTGCTTCTATGCATATTTCTGCACACATCTTATTAGCATGTGTATAACTGTGGAGGTTAACTTTACATCCTGGGATGGCTGGGTTCCAGAGTATGAGTTTGCTCAGCTTTAGTAAATCCTGACAAAGAATTTTTTCAATCAATTGGCATTCCAATCAACAGAAAATGAGACTTCTAGTTGCTGCATATCATAATCAATATTTTGAACTCAGACTGTTCCTTCTATTCATTGTGGTAGGAGCGTACAGCAAATGAACAGGGTTGCCCTGTGTTGAATCTGAACCTTCAAAGCATCACACACAATAGACTTCTCAATGTTTTTTAAATATCTTTTGTCAAATATTTACCAGTAGTTATGCAAAACTGAGTAATACACATGGAATCCATATATTTAAGGAGCCATATTATTCTCAAACATGCATGTAGTGTGTATTCTAATATCAGGACTTTTAATAAGTTAAATCAAGAAGATTAATTTATATCAATAAACATGTATTTGTGTTGTGCTGCAGATCAAATCCAGAACCTTCCATAGGGTAGGATTAGCCACAGTTAGATTTCTGAGATAGTGAGTATTTTAAAATACATTTTAAATACTGAATTTTAAAACACATTTTTGAGAAGATGTAGCTCAGTGGCAGAGCATTTCTCTGGCTTGCAAATGACTTGGATTTTTTATCCTTAGGTTAGTGCAAAATAATATCATATTTTCATGACATGTTAACAATGTGTATAGAAATTTCCATCTTCACGTTTTTATTTAAATTTTATAGAGAATTCTTATTGGTGATTATTCTTAGTTATAAGATGACCTGAGAGAGCAATGTCTCATACCTCCTGAAAAGAAGACATCCACAAAGGCTTTAACAAATATTACCCAGGCAACAAATAATTCAACTTTTGATCTACTGTATATTGGATCTCACCAAAACATAACACTGAATCTTACTTTTCCATATTAGCAAGATTTTTCTTGGTATGATATCCCTTAACTTTATTCTTTCTGCAAACAGGTGGTACTGACAAAAATATAATCACTTTTTTACAGTTTCAAGGGTAATCTCAGATGGAAAAACTCAAAAAGAATAAAAGGTTAGAAGTAAAAAGAAAATAGTGAATGTATGACAGATTTTGTGAAATTGGAAATATTCAAAGGAATGTGGTGGGGGAACCTAATGAGGGCAAAAAATAAATATGATTTGAAAAGAAAAAGAAAGAACATGTATATAGTGGATGTGGGGTTATGGGGTGGGTAGGAATATGGGTAAAAATGAGAATAACTCATGTCATATACTGGTACAAATGCCCCAAAGTTGAGTGTGACTATGAACTGTATATAAAATGTACCAATAAAGAATTCAGTTTTTTAAAAAAGTAAAGAGTGACTCAGAAATGTATATTTTTTCCAGGATGTATCCTTTAACATATTTTAATGTTGATACTAATATTTCTATTTTCTATAAAATTTTGTGTGTGTCAAATGTAGAATAAAGTAAATTTGTTATCTTGGTAGTATATACTTTTCAAGAGTAGTTTGCATTAGGTATACTTGACTTCCTCCAATTAAGCAGCATGTGCTTTAATAGTAAACTGAGAAAGGTGTAAGTAGCTGGAATGAAACATGAATACTCTTTCATAGTTTAAATTATTTTTATTAGCCTCTCAGATTATTTTGATCGCATATTTCATTTAATTTCTTATCACTTCAGATAATATTAATGTCAACGTCTGGCTTCTCAAGTGAATATAATCCCCGATAATTGTCCATAAATTATATGAGCACTCAGATATCCTAGAAATCTTTCCTTTATGTGATAGAGCTTTCCCAATCATTTCTACCATTTCAAACCATCTGGCCTATTCTCTCGAGGTACATTTTTCAGCTATGTCATCAAAAGAGTTAACCTCTCACAGCATACCATTTCATTTCTTTTTAATAATTCTAGAGTTACAAAATACTGGAAGATTGAAGAGATGGACATTTTAAGTTCTACACAAAAATTGAAAGAGGAAGTTGGTGGATTCCTGAAGTTGGGAAGGGAAGTTTTCATGGATAGAAATAGATTGAATTACAAATATAGTAAAGATGGATGTGAGTGAATGATACTTTCCTTCTGCAGTTTCATTATAGAAACATTTGAAGATGGTGGAGCAAAATGCAAAGGGGTATCTGTCACCAGGACACAAGAGAGAGAGAGAGAGTTTCACGGCATCTTTATGCTCCTTTTATCATCTTCACACTACCGGACTTAGAGCAGCGCCCCCACTAATGTCTTACGAGTTGTGGTTGTGCAATTGCACACCCTTAACCCCAGCATTACACATCCCAGTTTCCACTATCTGTGAAAAAAAAAAAGTCCCACATTGGTTTTTGTGACTGTGACTGCACTGAATCTATGTATAGGTTTGGGAAAAAATGCCCATTTTGACAACACTGACCCTGCTTATTGAGGAACAGGGGACATCTTTCCATTTTGCAATGTCCTCATCAAGCTCTTCTTGCAGAATATTCTAGTTTCTATTGAAGAAATCTTTCACTGCCTTGGCTACGTTAATTCTTAGTTTTCTTGATGCTGTTGTGAATGGTATTGCTTCCAAACCTCTTTATCATTAGTGCTATACACAGATGCTACTAATGTTTTGTGTCTTCATTTTGTATCCTGCCACACTACTAAATTTGGTTATTAGCCTCCGAGTTCTCTGGTGGAATTAATTATATGGGTCTTTGGTGTAGCATATCATGTCATCTGCAAATAATTCTAACGTGACTTATTCCTTTCCTGAACATGTTTCTCTTTCATTTCTTCTTCGAGACATTTCTCTACCTAATGTTTCAAGTGCTATGTTTAACAGAAGTGGTGATAGTTGGCACCTTTGTCTTCTTTGTTTAGAGGGAAAGCTTTCAGTTTTACACCCATTTAATATAACATTGATCATTTCTTTGTCATGAAAGGCTTTTATCATATTTAGGTAAGGTAAGGTCTTCCTGTACCTTTTTTTTTTTCTTTTTTTTTTTTTTTGAGACAGGGTCTCGCTTTGTAGTTCAGGCTGGCCCTCAGCTCACTATGTAGCCCTGACAAGCCTCCAACTCAGCAGTCTTCCTGTCTCTGCCTCCCGAGTGCTGGGATTACAGGCATGAGCCACCATGCCAGACACTGTGGTATGTGGTATTGATGGCTGCTGGGTGTGAGTCACCATGCCCAGCATTGTATGTGGTTACCAGGATCGAACTCAGGACCTTGTGCTTGCGAGGCAGACGCTGGAACCACTGAACTAAATCTCTGGCCCCCTATTTTTAATTCTTTGCATTTTAAATTCATTTTAATGTTCCAACGTTTTTAATTATGTACATAAGACCCTAATATAATTTATAGCTATTTCCAGACTTTTAATTATGCATTCCACAAAATAATCATGTCACTCATTTCACAGAATCCATTCTAATACTATGCACAAAAAGTAGTTTGTGTCAATATAACATTGTAACAATTAAGTCACAGTATACTTACTTAGAGGAGCCCCAGACAGGTTTTGCAATTCTTAATCTTTCCATCAAGTATATCTCATATTAGCTCTGGTTTTATACATTATTAATTTTATGATCATATATTTTCTTGTAGCAACAACACACTATAGCAGAAAATGCCACAGTTGTAGAGATAAAATTAGCCTGTATTAAAACCACAGCTCCAATCCCTTGTATGACTTTAAGGAAATTGCATAATTCTTCAACTTTAATTTCCTCATCCAAAAAGAGATAGAGTTTTCAACTAGAGGATTGACTATGCTTCTAGAAGTTCTTACTTTACTACAAAGCACATTTAATTAATATTGACCATCAAATACTTTATTGAATGAACTGTTATTTGATTTATGAAAGCCCAAAATTCTATTTTTTAGAAATTGTTCACTCATTTTCAAACTTGTGAGTAATGGAGCAAACTGGGGAATGAAAGGAATCTTTTTCTAAATTGAATACAGCTCACAATCACACTCAACATTGTGGAATTTGTACCAGTATATGACAAAAGTTAATTCTCATTTTTACCCATCTCCCTTCCCACCCACAACCCTTCACCCCATATATATATATATGCTATTTCTTTTTCTTTCCAAATCATATTTGTTCTTTCTCCTCATTATGTTCCTCCACCACATTCCTTTTGAATATTTCCTGTTTTACAAAAGGAGACAAACACCTGCCACTTGATGATTCCAGAATAACCTAACAACAATGAGGCTTCATTCCACCATCTCCTGTGTGAAGCTGTATTTCTTTAATAATTGTTACAAAATAGTTTTAGAATTCCTTCCTCCAGTGTCTTTCATCTTTTCTGTATCAGGCAGAAAAGTACCCTAAATATGTAAGTATGCATTACATATCATAGAGCATTGTCTAGAAGGAGAATCATTTTGCACACCTCCAATATATTCAAGTTTCTGTTTTTAAAAGCATAAGAATTGGTAGCTAGGGCCGGAGGGTTAGCTCAGTGGTTCCGGCGCCTGCCTCGCAAGCACAAGGACCTGAGTTCAATCCCCGGTAACCACGTATAATGCTGAGTGTGGAGACACGCCCACCAACAATCAACACCGCATACTAAAATGCCGGGCGTGGTGGCTCACGCCTGTAATCCCAACACTCGGGAGGTAGAGACAGGAGGATTGCTGAGTTTGCGGCGGCTTGCCTGGGCACCATAGTAAGCTCAGGGCCAGACTGAACTGCAAAGCGAGACCCTGTCTCCAAAAAGCAAAGAATTGGTAGCTAAATAAAATACCTATTTTCTAAAATGACATTCTAAGTTGCTAAACATCATATTTATAGAATCAGTAGTCTAAGTTCAAGTAACCTTTTTATTTTCAGGGTACTTCAAAAATTTATTTTAAAAATCAAGTTAATAGTAAACCTCTAACTTGAAGAGAACTACTTCAGATCCCATTTGTGATTTTTTATGTGTGTGATTACTAATCTTTGGAACTGTTTATAACAGTTTTTATAACAACATTTATATCTTACCAACATGATGATGTGACTAGTAAACTGTACTTTCTATTATTCTATATTCTCCAAAAATTCTCCTGTTGGGCTGATATTTTCAACATTAGTGCAAAACACTATTTTTCTTCTCAGGAGCTAACAATAAAAATAAAGATAATAATAATGATAATACTTTAAGTATATTTTATGTATCAAAAATTGAACATATAAAAAATTTCACCTTTGATAAATTAGAAGCTTAAAACACATACTCAAATATGAACATTATATATATTTAGTAACAGAAAATGCTTTGAAAATAATTCTACATAACCAATCAAGCATATCCAAGCTTGGTTCTAAATATAAACTTAAAAGTGGAAACATTTACTTACCAGTCAAATTCACTAAAATAATTTATATAGGTAATTATGAATCACATTAATCTTAGAATCATAAATGAACAAAATATAGTGGCAAAATTTTATGTAAATATTTTATTAGGTCTTTATAACTCAAATACAGAATAAAAAGTCATAAAAATCTGGAGATGTATTGTTTTGATTAAGCCTATTTTAAATCCCTTGTTGTAAGAAGAAAAACTTGTTGTGCCCCAGAACATCATAGAACTGTCAGTACAACTTCAAAGGCAGACTTATAATTGATAGATGCCCATAACTGGAAGACAGATCTAAGCTCAGCATAACAAGACATTTACTACCAATTAAAACTCTCTTCCCTATGACAAAGTAACTTGGAGGTACTCACCGGGAGACTGAAATATCATTCAAGGATGATCGATAGAGGATTTGTGCAGTAGCAGTACACCAGCAGTCTTCTAATGGCACATTTTCAGTGACCAAATTAAAGATGGGCTGACCTAATTGAAAGGTAAGGATGCTTACTTTAAAAGTAAAAAAATTCTATGATTTTTAAAATTTAAACTAAAGATCCTTTAAAAATATTGCAAATGACGTCCAAAATGTACAATACATATTGCAAAATAGGAAGAAAATATTCAAAGAGGGAAGAGAATTAGGGAAAAGAGGGTGGGGGAAAACAAAGCAGGGAAAGAAAAAGTTTGCAAGTAGAAAGGAAGAAAGGGAATCAAAGCTTAGGAATAGAGGAGGTGGAGAGGCTGAGGGGAGAGCTGGATAATGGGAAAAGTAAGAGTCAAGACATATCATGTACAGCAATAAATTCTCAATGATACATGTGATCATAATGTATATTTAAAATGTGCCAATAAACTCAATTAAATAAATATGGTTAGGAAAAATAATGGTAAAACTATTTTCACTTCTTCAAATAACAGTGTGGTTACTTCTCATCAAGCATGTTGTAAGTGTATTGTACTTGAAGCATACTTGCATGATATGCAGCTTATTTTGATTTTCTCACCTAATATGATGTGAATATTTTGTCAGTTTTTAACCACTGTTTATCAAAGTTGATAATGCACTGCTTATAAAAATGTCCTGAAAAAGTGTTATGATCAGTTGCATCATTTGAGTGTATTTGACACCTGAGGCAATGTTCAAAGCATTGTGTAGTACTTTTTCATTTGCACACCCAGTTTTAGATTGGTACATCTAGGCAGAGATCAGATATTTCTCAGGGACAGGACTGTTAATGTAGTATATCCAGGCCTTTATGCCAGACAATTTCTCATGTCATAATTTCTTTAAAAATGAAAATCAATCAATTGCAATGTCACACTCTAGATCCAGCCACCTCTGAAAAGTCCCACCTCTGTCAACTTGAAGCTTCAGAAGAACATCTAGACACAAGCCATAACACAGCTTTAAACTGTGTGCATTAATTATGTCACAGCCTAGAATACCAGGCCCAACTTAAAAAGGTTCTTTGATTCTTGATGTCATTGAGCGGCAATCCAGAGGCTACTGGAGATAAATCCTATCAGAGTTTTCACTGGTGAAAAGTCTGTTTCCAGTCCTCCTTAGCCTATTGGCAAAATTCATTTCCTTGTATGCCACAGAACTTAGGATCGGAATTTCTTACTGTGTATTAGATACACTCTGTGCTCAGACCCTGAAACCTCCCGCAGTTCACTGTCACATGGCCTTTTGAATGGACCGTCATGAGTCCTTCCTAAAGACCAGCAGGGAGGTAAACTTCCATGTTCTGCCAAGAAGGAGTTTCCTGTTATGTAAATATTTGTGGTGCTGACATCATAACCCCTTCACCATATTCTATTAACAAGGAGCAAGTCGAAAGTCCTGAATGGGGGCTATAAAAATTAAGGTTGATTAAAAATTTAATGCAAGATATGAAACTACAAAATGACTTGAAGGAAACAATGGGAAACAAGTCAGATCACTGAAGTGGGCAAGGATTTTTTTGATAAAACTCAAAAGCTGGGTAAAAAATATTAACACTAAATAAGTGAGATTGCATCAAACTGAAAGTGTCCACATAGCAAGCATGTGTATTCAACAGAGAGACAACCTATGAAGTGGGAAAAATATTTAAAAGTTGCATATTTTACAAGGGTTAATAGAATACAAAAGGAACTCCAGAAATTCAAGAGCATCTAAACAAATAATTCATTTGTAAAATGAACACTTGTACTCAGGGCTAGTCAACCCTCAGATACCCTTTGGGGAGAATGGAGAGTTAAAAAGAAAGAGACAGGGACAAATTTCAGGATATAAGGGAGGCCAGGAGGAGGCCTGTCTAGCAGACAGACTCAAAACTCTACAGTTCTCTTCATTTTATTACCCAGTGAGAAGCACAGGGGAGACATAACAGGTATTTCATGAAACACCAACTACAGAGAATGGATGGATAAGGATTAAGTTAATGAGGAGCCAGATTTTCTCTACACACAAATGCCTGTATATGGACAACTTTTCTCATGAGACACTATCTTGCCTCAGGAGTGCTGTGCTGGGTTATCAGTGGTTCCCTAATAACTGGGAGCGTGCGGTCTTCCCAGGGCAACCTCAAGGTAAGACTGTGAGATCTAAGTTACTAGCCTAGTCCTCAGTGCACTAGAACTAAATTTGTCGTGCTGAAAAAAAAGTGCAAAATATCCAAAGTTATATTAAAAAATGCTCAACATCACTAATCAACAGGAAATTGAAAAGTGCCAACATCACACCATCATACCAGATCACTCCAGTGAGAATGTCCACCATCAAAAGGCATGAGAATACACGAGTTAGTGAGGGTATGGAGAAAAGTAAATCCTTACTCCTTGTTAGTAGAAATTTAAATTAATGTAGTATTCGTGAAAAACAACATGAAAATTTAAGTAATTAAGAGCAGGGCTATTGCATGATGTAGCAATTCCATTCCTGGGTCTATATAGAAGAAAATGAAATCATTATGCCAAAAAGGACATTTGTATTTCCAAGTTTACTGCACATTTTTGACAAAAGCCAAGAAACGAAAGCAATTTTCTATTAACTGATAAGTAAATTAAAAGGATATGTACATAACAAAGATTTTCAGTAATTAAAAATAATGAAATCTTATCTTGTGTGACATGGTATTAGGTTACATAGCCAGTAACAAAACATAAAATTTACATGAGTTCATTTAATGTGGAATCTAATAAAAGTCTTATGGAAATGGAGAGTACAGCAATGGCTACCATTGCCTGGGGAGAGGACCATTCAAGAAGGAATGGAAGCCGGACGTGGTAGCTCATGCCTATAATCCCAGCACTCGGGAGGCAGAGATAGGAGGATTGCTGAGTTCGAGGCTTGCCTGGGCTACAAAGTGAGCTCAGGGCCAGCCTGAACTACAAAGTGAGACCCTGTCTCAAAATTAAAAAAAAAAAAAGAAGGAATGGAAAACTTGGTCAACAGCTCCGGTTATAATTGGATAAGTAAAATACACTCTGGTGACTATAGAGAAGGGTAAGTACAAACGACAGTCATATACTGTATATTTACAAAACTCTAGAAGAGTTGAATGGTTTTTGCCATAAATCAATGATAAATGAACTAGTAATTATGTATATATCAAATCATGAATATGAGCAATTTCATATGTCAATTAACTGAAAGGACTTGAAAGTTCTGGGCAGATATATATACCACATTGTATATACATATATAGTCTAGTTAAATCTAAAATGTTGATGAACATGCAGATTAAAGCAGGTCCTGAAGACATTTTAAAATACCAACAATAATAAAATTTTAAGAAAATTACTAGCTTAGTATGATATAATTTAAAGAACTCATATAGAGTCATAAGTCACTTGAATTTTTACCAGTCAGAATGAAAACCCTTTGAGCATTATAATAAGATATTCAAAGAAGACCCAGTTAGACTCATCCCTTTTCAGTGGACTCAAAACAAGACTTTGAGCAAAGGCTACTATAGAGAAGCTGGAGAGTGAGGCTTGGAAGCATGACTTTCATAATCAGGAATATAACTAGAAAAGTTTGTCATGTGATTGGGTTCAGGATTGTTCAGATCCTTGGAGTATCCAACTTTTCTGCTTGTACTTCACATAATAATTATACATTGATTTTTTGTAATAATGTATTGACTTCTTTTTAAGTAATTAACAAGTATTAATTACTGGGATCTGCTAGTATTGGTACTTAGTATGAATAACACATCATTAAGATGAGAATGCCATTTTAGTAGTGATATGACCAAGGTTCAAGCAAGCAGTTAATAAATGTAAGTGATCTTGCCACCAAGCATGTCAAAAATGAATTGCTTTTGAACTTCATCTCAGAGTTATGAATTTAAAAAGTATTACCCATAGCCTTAAATCCTCTTTCCTCTACTACAAAAAATCTGTCCTAACACGTGTGGTGCCTCACGCCTGTAATCCCAGCACTCAGAAGACAAAAGGCTGGTGGATTGCTGAGTTCGAGGCTTGCCTGGGCTACATAGTGAGCTGAGGGCTCAAAAAGGATACAAAGCGAGACTCTGTCTCAAAAAAATAAAAAAGACAAAAAGAAAAAAAAAAAGAAAGAAAACCTGTCATGTCTTTTAATCTTCATTTTTATTCCATGTGAAATTTTTAAAAATCTATCAAAAATAATCCCAGCACTCGGGAGGCAGAGACAGGAGAATTGCTGAGTTCAAGGCTTGCCTGGGCTACATAGTGAGCTCAGAGCTAGCCTGAACTACAAAGCGAGACCCTGTCTCAAAAAAAAAAAATTATCAAAAAGTTCTTTAAAATAAAATATAAAATAAAAATTTAACAAATTAAAAGATCATAAATATGTAAAGGGTATCAGTTATGAATGTAATACTTAAGTTATAGAAAAATTCTCATATGTGTCAAGTTCAGTAGATATAACTGAGAAAGAAATGAGAATGTTTCCAGCATGGATTACTTCTGACATAATTAAATATTCATCTTCAGGGTTCCAAAACAGTGAATGCCTTTAAGATTTCAGAAATATTTAATGCATATACCATTTAATTCAGTAAAGTCACATCTGAAATTAAAAACTACCATATTCATGTCCATGAAATAGCAAGTTTAGTCATATTGGTGCATTGTTTATGGTAAACATTGGAAATAATTTAAATTAATAAAAGCAAACTGTGTGAATGTATTAATGAATATTGTGCAGCAATAAAACAAAATTATATTAGGAAACAAGTTAGTAATTTTAGACTTCCACAAAACTACTCTGGATGTTATTATTGCTTCGTTTATACTTAGAAGAAAGCTCAATATACATAAAATATGCAGTATGGCCATAGAGGTAATGCCACTTTTCAGGGCTGATAAAGTTTTAGCTTAAGCCATCTTTATAAGTACTTTTGCCATCAAAGGTGAACTTATCTCCTAGTTTTCCTATTGGGATTGTTAGAAGTGCTTCCCTTCATGTTTATGTCCTGATTTTTATGATATTTAGGTAATTCTCTCTGTACCATACACGTGGGACCTACCCATGCGAAAGGAGAGATGACAGAAAGTGTACAATCTGCAAGAATGTAGTGCTGGCTTTCATTTCAATAATTCAAAATTTGCATATTAAAACCTTTCTATAATACTGAAATACCCTCATTTTTTATTCTTACATTTCAATAACTATCCACTTTTTATCTACCATTTTGCACTTCTAGAGAACATCCTAGATTTTCCAAGCTTTTTAAGTTATTGTTGGCTTGTAATTACCTCACATGTGTTTAAAATATTTTTAAGTCATAATATCTGCATAAATCTGTTCTGTAGTAGCCACACTGAATTTCATACCATGGAAAATAAGTTTTTAAAATGTGCATTTTGCATGGGATATGATGAAAAGCTAAATTAATTCATTTGACTTGTATAGGCTATTCCAACATTTACAGTTGATCATTTTAATGTTTATATTATAATTTTTGTAGTAGTGCATATGTATATAGCATATAATGATTTCATTCCTTGTGAGGACTTGGCACATGTATGTAACACATTTAAGGGTTTTTTTTTTAATTCCTTTCCCCCTCTCATTCCACCTCCTCCATTTCTTGATTCCCTTCTTGTTTGAGCAGGATCTGTGTCACTACTTCCTACAGTACACCTTTTATTTTGCTCTTCATTTATATTTTGAGTTTCTCATACAGGAGAAGCCAAGTGACATTTAAACTCATGTGTCTGATTTATTGTATTTAACATTATGGTCTCAAGGTGCAACCATTTTCCCTGAAATATCTCGTTTATTCTTCTTCGTGACTTAGTAGGAGTCCATTATGTGTAAATACCATATTTTCATCGTCTATGTATCTATTGAAGTACATATAAGCTACTATCTTATCAAAGCTTATGTTATGATACTAAAAAGAAATCAATAACATTATACTTATATATAATGAATACATGAATAATATCTTAGAATTTCCAATGGTGAGATGTATATGTAAATATTGCAAGGTTGAAGTGAAAGACATCTTCGTGGTTTTGCTACTACATATTTTATCTGGTACCACAAAACATTAATTTTGTAATACAACACATCATTTAGCTGTAGGAAATTATTAATTTTGAAGAATTTGCAAACACCAGATCTTATCAATCACAATGCAGTGTATATGACGCTCTTTTGCATTTTAATTATAAATTTAGGTTTTTTCTAATCATTTTTGCATTGCAAACTTCTAACTTTAATTTTACACTACTTCTGTGTGTGACAAACTAATTATCTATATGATAAAAAGTTATGTGCTTTTTCATTTACTATTTTTAAATCAATTTTTAAAATGTACTTTTTGGATCAAGACTGCTTTCTGAGAAATGGCACAGTCACAATGTTCTAGTTGTCAACAAATGATGAAAAAGTCCTTTCTCATAACATCTCAAAAGTAATTCATTTCTATATCTTTCCTTTTTTGTTCTTTCCATACATAACTCTAAAAATAAGAAAGGACATCTATTGACCATGTACAATAATGTCCATAGTAAGTTTTTCCAAATTTGCTTTGGCTAAATGGTCATATGTGTTTAACTTACTGAGTGTAGCTTTGAAATTGTGCGATTCTTTTTTAACCATCCTATATGTAATGGGAAATGAGGAGAGAAATATCATGATTATGTTCCACTTTTAGGCATTTCCCTGACTTAAAAGATAGAAACAGGGGCAGGGGATTTAGCTCAGTGATTCTAGTGCCTGCCTCACAAGCACAAGTGTGTTCAATCCCTAGTACAAAAAATAATGAACAAAAATCAAATATAATCAATTGAACAATTTCTTTATCTTATTTAAGCATTACTTCTCTAAAATGTTTCAAAAAACTCATGACAGTGCCAAAATCCTAGAAGAGCCCAAGTTGCTGCAGTCTCAGTTTTTATCAAGCCATAATCATAAGTCATGAAGATTCATCTGAAACCAGATGAAAGGAATCAGTTCAGGTCTACAGACAGAAAATACCAGACTGGTTGGGAAAATGTATCATTTATGTCCTCTACATGGGGTAGGTTCTAGTTTGTCTTTTTTTTTTAAGATTACCTGGATAGCATACGCATATCAATAGCCATTATTCTTCAGTAGTATAAAGCAGGTTGAATTTTGTGGTGGTTGTACAAATTTTGTCATGACACCACTATCAACTACGTAAAGTGAATTAACTTATAGGCTGCTTCCCAGGAAGGTCAAAATTTCTCCCCAATATCATTGTGTTATATTTCTAACTTCAGTTTAAAAATGAGTTTGACTCTATCCAAATACATTAAGAGCAATTGATTGAATAATATATATTGAATCATATGCTGTATTTAAAATTGGTGATATGTAAACATTTAGAGAACATAAAGTCACTTGAGAATCTCTTTAAAGTTACAGAGGCAACGGGTTGATGGCGACGTGTGCTGTGTCTGTCTCCCTCTCTAAGGCAGAGTAGTCTATTTTCAAAGAGCTCAGGAACAGGAAAAGCTCATTGGGAAGAATCAGTCCTCAGAAAAGGCCTGAGGAGCAATGAATATCAAATGCTGCAAGCGAGCTGTTTGGTAAATTGCCTGCACTCAGACACAGGGCAGGTGGACGCAGTAAGAATCAGAGTTCAGTTTCCTGATAGCCTGAATAAGTTTAATTCCTTATTTCCCCTGAATTCCCCTTGGGTACGATGAGTAGTGGTGTCTGAACTTTCGTTCATTTCCTCTTTGAAACTGTCTGTTTTCTTCATCACTTTTATGAACGTTGCAAAGTGTTTCACCACCTGATATCTTCTTTCCTCTCCATTTATGAGCTCTTGCTCCGTCCTAGGTGAGCGCGGAGACCTCAGAGGTCTTGTGTTCCCCTGCTCCCCCGTGCTTCTACCTGTATGTATCAATGACACATAGAGGAATTGTGAGTTGCAGCCCATAGAGTAAGGAGAGCTTGTGGCGTATGTGAAGACGCTTTGGTAAGATGCTGCCTCCTTAGGAAGTATTTTTAGTCTTGCATGTCCTGTGATAATATTTACTCCTTTTCAAATTTAATTTAAGTGATTTGGACTCCGTCCTTATATTTTGCAAAACAAATTACTTCTGGTTATACAGCATCAACAGTTCTTAGCATACGATACTTACACATGGTAGTCTTTGCATTTGCACTTTCACCCTTTGTCTGTCTTCTGTGCAGAGTATGATCATTTATTTTAGGAGTTGTACAGTGAAGGAGGAAAAGTGAATGGAGAAGACTGGACCCTTGAGTAAATGAGGAGTGTAAAATACCAATAAGAAGATGGGTGCAGAATAGTGAAGATGAGAAGAAAAATGTTTGATTTGGGACCATATTCATTTTGAATAGTCTTAACTGAATTGAAGGGTTAGTGTTGGGTTTTGAAAGGATGTTTATGGGGCAGGCATGAGATGCAAGGTTACCTGGTGATTAAGGAAAGCTGTGTGGTTGCGAGAACCCACGGAGGGAGAGGATGAGGGGCGAGTTTAGGTACAGAAGAGAGGAGTCATTATGGGAGTGAGAAGATAGGCATGATTACAGGGCAGTTGAAGATAGGAAACTAAAAATTTGGGAGGGGGAGTGTACACACGTGAGCAAATAATTTAGAAGTATAGTAATAGTGTTGCTATAGGGCTTGGAGGTGAAGAAACCTCACAAAACAAATTCTTAATAAGCACACAAAGATAAAACAGCATACCTACACATTACAAAATAAACCCAGAAAAAAATTAATAGCTAAAAGAAGCCAGACAGAAACAGTACTTAAAACTGGATAACTACTTGTATAAGACTGAAAATGGACCTATATCTCTCACTATGTTCAAATCAAAATGGATCAAAGATCTAAACATTAAAACAAAACCATTGAGCCTACTGGGAAATAAAATTGGTAAAAACACTTCATAGATGTAGGAAAGTTTTTTAAACAGAACTACACTTGCATAAGAAATAATAACAAGAATCAACAAATGATAGTACATCAAATTAATAAGGTTCTGTATGCAAGAGAATCAAATAGTAGAATGCAGAGACAATTTGCAAAATAGTGAAAAAGGATGTTAGCTATTCCTCAGACAGAGGACTAATATCTACAATATATATTAAAAAAAAACTAAAAAAGTGAGACCACCCCAGACACTTCATAAAGGAAGAATTACAAGTGGCCAAGACATATATGAAAAAAATATTCAAAATATCTGGCCACTTCATAAATGCAAATTAAAGCAACATGAAGATTCCATCTCACTCAGAAAGAATGGCAGTCATCAAGAAATCAAAAAATAACAGATGCTGGTCAGGCTGTGGTGAAAAAAGAACCCTCCTACATTGTCGGTGAGAATGTAAACTAGTACAAACATTATGGATATCAGTATGGCAATTTTTTAATAAACTAAAATTAGAAATTCCATGTGACCAGGCTATCCTCCATCTAGATATCTTCCCAAGGAGCTTGATTCATCATACTACAATAATACATGCATACCAATGTTTACAGCAGCACAATCCATAATAGGTAAATCCTGGAAGCAGCCTATATACTCATCAAAAGTTCACTGATTGGGCTGGAGTTTTAGCTCAGTGGTTCCGGCACCTGCCTTGCAAGTGCAAGGTCCTGAGTTCAATCCCTGGCAACCACATACAATGCTGGGTGTGGTGACTCTCGCCCACCAGCAATCAAAACCACATACCACAATGCTGGGTGTGGTGGCTCACGCCTGTAATCCCAGCACTCAGGAGGCAGAGGCAGGAGGATTGCTGAGTGCGAGGCTTGCCTGGGCTACATAGTGAGCTCAGGGCCAGCCTGAACTACAAAACAAGACCCTGTCTCAAAAAAAAAAAAAAGTTCACTGAATAAAGAAATGTGATATCTAGGCTGAGGACACAGCTCCATGGCACTGTGCATGGCTTACAAGGACAAGGTCCTGAGTTCAACCCCTGAGACTATCACAGCAAAAAGAAATGTTGTGTGCGTGTGTGTGTGTGTGTGTGTGTGTATTTATTTATTTATTTAATAGAATACTAATTGGCTTAAAAAGGACAAATGAGACATTTGTAGAAAAATGGGTGCACCTGAAATGTATGATGTTGAATGAAATAAACAAGACACACAAACTTACTCAGAGTAAAATAAAAAACAGAGATTAATAAAGGATTAATAGAGGACAGGAGGGATAGATCAAATCCAAGTGGGAAAGAACTCGAAGGGTGAAGGGTAAGGAAGAGAAAGAGAAAGAAAATAATAAAGACATATCATGTACAAGAACCTGATAAGCTCAATGAATGTAAACATATGCCACAAATATAAGTAAGTTTAATAATATCAACAAGAGTGAAATTTGGGAAAGGGGAATTAGAGAGGAAAGTTAGGAAGGGGATTAAAAAAAGAAGAAAGTTGTACTGCATCCTTGTACCCATGCCCTAAGATAATGCCATACACTCCAAATATTCCCTAAGAAATGTATAATTCTGAAAGGGAGATGGAGAAACATTTCAAGTTTTATAATAGATACTGAGATGAAAACAGAGTCTGAACTGTGGACCAGAAGTCATGCAAAAACTCATGCTTAGGAGCATGAGGTATGGAACAAAATACAAAAAGAGGCTGTCTCTGAAGGCAGTGGAGTTGCAACTGAGGTTATGGAGCATAATTCAGAAGACAGAAACACTATGCTGTGATCACAGTCAGAATTATAACAAAATGAAGTTTGTCTTCATTTCAAGATCTAAATAGGAGTGTCAGAAAGAGTACTAAAGTGTTATCCGAAACAAGAGAGTGAACAGTAAGAAAAAATGAAGTTAGTACTTTAAAATGTATGATTTGGGAGTTGACATGTCTGAGACTGCAGAACAAGTTATCAGTGAGCCACCTAGAAGGGAAGAATGAAGCCAGGGCCCAGGTGGATTGTGCTGGGGACACTTAGTAACTCGTGACTGGGTGAGATTACCGAAGCCTCTCATCGAGGCCTTCTCGTCTGCAGTAATTATGTTGCTTTCATGGAAGTTTTCCAAGTTCGTCATGATCAAATAGGACCTTCTGTTCCTGAGCAGAAGGATTTGGCATTAATTTTAGCAACTGTTATCTTCAAATGTGAGACTGTGCCCTGGGAATCTCTGAGCTTATGAAGAAATAACTTTCTCATAGCCTCTGCTGTGTTAGTTTCTGTCTTCAGCTCCGTTTCACTGTAGACTGTCTTACACGTCAGCCACTGTTAACAGTTTATATGGCTGTCGGACCCCAGTCCGGTTTCTTATGGTTATTGAAGGCAGAAGTGTCAATGACCCTGATTGTTTTTATTTGCAAAATTATACGGACTGAATTTGAACTTTGATAGCACCACATACTAGTGAGAGGACACTATATGAAGATAAGCGTCAGCTCCATGGGAGTGCTGAGAGGATGAATTGTAATAATTCATGTGAAAAAGAACTGTGCAAGGTGGCTACCATCGAGAAAGAAATTAATAATTGTTGGGTACTATCTACAAATACTACCTGAGGTCTTGGCATCAGAAAACTAATCCGATATACTAATCTGGTATCATATTGCACTTGTGCATCATTTTCCTGCATATTACTCTGCTTCATTTATGCTCAAATTTTTCAAGAATTTGCTTGTTAGGAAAAATACCTAAACTTATATAAGAAGCACACACCAATGTGCTTGAATTTTAGTAATTGTTGTTGAATATAAATTGCCACATTCTGTCTTTCAGTCTACAGTGTGGTAGAAATTTCTCCTTATTATTCTTCACTAACTTAATCATTTTTTCCTTTCTTTTCAGACCGTATGACTGAAGGGAAGTTGATGACATTTTCCGCTCTAGTGTGTAGTAGATCTTCATTATGCCTAGCCATAGTGTGTTAATCTTACACCACATGTCAATGAGCCAGAATATCATTTCCCCAGTGAATGTTATTGACCAGAAATGTGCAGATGTTTTAGTTGGCCCAATCAGTGTCGAGTGCTTCCATTTTTCCTGGTTAAAGGACTGTTTACTTTTTCCCCATCTCCTCACGCATGCAATTCTTGCTAACAACTATTTGGTGGTGATAAGAGAAGTCAGGAGAGAGTTGGAGGTTGAAAGATTGTCAAATAATTCTGATCAGAATTGGGAAACCAAGCTATAGACTTTCTTCCATTGAGATAATACTCTTCATGATTAAATGAGTTTGAACCCATTATTTTATTCACTGCATCCAGAATCATCTTAACTGACAAAAGCATACTGTTTTTGTTTCTTTCTTTATTTTTGCTGACTACTTGATCTTATCCCACCATTACAATCCTAGTTACTATCTTCTTTCAGACCTGAATGATGCTTTGATCAATTTATCCACTGCCATGACTCTGGTGACCATCTGTAAGCTGGCAAATCTATGTTAATCACTCAGGGTGGGTAGGACACTTTCTGGCACAAAATAGTGTTTCAATAAAACACAGAAAGAAAGGAGCTTCAGGACTTCTTGGGGATTCATACAGTGTGAGACACACACTTTCTCAGGAAAAGCTTACATTTTGTGTCAGTTTAGTTTATGCTAACTATCCCCATATTCTATCACATTTCTGTGGTCCAACGATCTTCTTCATCTTCCAGGTTATTTTCCAAAACAAATAACTTAGAAGCTCTTCTCTCAGTGAAAAGCTGGAAAGGGGGTAGTAATTTTCCAGGACTGAAGTAGAAAATAAAGATAAATATGAATTCACTTTAAATAAACAATTTATAATACCCTAAGGCTTCTAGAGGTGAGAACTGCATTACTGAAATTATATTTATGGAATAAAATGAGGATTGAAATATTTATTGAGTCATAAATTGATCTAAGAGTTTTTATTTCACTGTCTTCTAGATTTGTTCGGTTATTACTCCCAGAGTAAAATCCTTTTTAAAATAAAGGGTGGTGTTTTGGGAGAGAAGAGCAAGAATTCAGAGCCTATTTTGCTTGACCCAAACACAGGCCACATCTCAGAAGCATTCATGAAGACCAGTTCAACATGTGTGTATAATGCTTTATAATTGTAAGAGGCAGCTTCCTAACAGAGGTGATGGTTTGCAGCCAAACATCACTTGCTGCACTTCTAAGTAGTTGCATAATGGTGCTAAATTCCAAAATTGTTATCAAGAGATGCTTTGGAATAAAATTCATGTTCCTTCATGAATTCATGCTTTGCCCTCTCTTGCATGAAGGTCTTGGCAAAGAGATAAGGACGCTTTTTATGGGTATGAGAATGCAATTTTTGAGTTCCATGTTGGCATACACATTTATGAAAATGTTGAAATTAACTAGATGGAAATGGAGCCAAAATTGTTATCAAGAGATGCTTTGGAATAAAATTCATGTTCCTTCATGAATTCATGCTAGAATAAAGCTAAAATGTCATGGTCTATACAGGGCATATTTGTACACTTTTAGTAAAGCAAAAATAGACAATACATAGACTAGTTCTGGACCTATAATAATAATATTTTCTTAATTGCGTCCTAAGTTTCAGCTGTTTGAAGCACTCTGAATGGATTTGTGCATTTAATGACACAAGGATCTTATGAAGGAAGAAACTACTATGTGCCCATTTTAGAGAGAAAGTCAGTTATGGGACATAGAACCACCTCATCCAAAGCATAAGTATTAATAGAATAGGATGTGGTGTAACTAGTAATGGCATTCAATCAGGTGCCACACCCTGCAGATGTGTTGTCAATGACACAAATTGCTTCTGTTTCACTAGCATCCAAGGAGAACTGTTGACTTCATAAAAACAAGTGAAAATATTTATTGTACATTGCAGATCTCAAATTACAGTGTCCACCTTAAAGGTTTTCTTCTTTAAGCATACTTATTACACTTGTGCATAACCAAGTCTTAAATATTCAGGAGTAATTTACACTAAATTATCTTTATCTGATTTGTATTAATTTAGTATTATCTACTAATTGTATTTTATACTTGAAACTAATTCAGAAAATATAAAAGAGCAAAAAAAGCATGTATATTTCAAAGAGCTAATTTGAACACTTCTGAAAAAGTAAATGAGCACATTATTCTAGGTTATTCGGAATCTAATGGAGATCCAACTGAGTGGTGGTCAGGTGGCCAGTATCACGTGGTACAGAGGAGCCGGCATAGAACGTTTCCCAGGGAAGACAGAAGTGTGATACCGTCATTCAAAAAGATAGTTGGTAAAACCTCTGTGCAACTGAATAATCTAACAGAGATGGTAATTAATGGATTTCAATGACTTGTTTCGTACACTTATATAAGCCATAAGGAAGTCACTGGAAAGAAAACCAGCAGAAAATTTCAGCCTAGCGAATATTAAGACATTTTGCCTTCCTGGCTGCGGTACCTCGTATCAAGTCCGTGCAGATTTGCCAGCTCACCATGACAGCAACTGCCATCCGGTTTTCAGCTTCCTGCTGGATCTGAGAAGTAAAATATGTTCAGAAAGTGGGATGAGATCAACCTCAGCAAGAAAATTAATCTTTCATTAACAAGTAAAAACACATATCCTCGCCCAATCTCAAAAGCTATATAGTAAAACTCCCAGGAGCTTAAAACAGAAAACAAAGCTTGAAAATCCAATTTGCCTGTACAAACAAGTTCAGTAATCCAACACTTAGTGCTGTTTCTTCATAATTTACCAAGCCCAGTTTTTACCTTCAGTTAATATCATTAGGTAGAAAAAAACCTTTCTAAATGAGTCAAATTGAGGAAGAGAATGAAATGTTTGTACAGCAGATATGTTACTATTTTTTTTTAAAAAAGGAAAAGTGGCTAGAAATGAGATTTCCACATTATCACAATAAAAAATAAGGTCCTCTGTTTCAGAAAATGAATTAGGTATACAGAAGATTAAGGAAAGTAGAGACAAATTTCAGATCTGTTCAATAGACTGCAATCTCTCTCCCTTGATTTGGCTAAACCATTAGAAAAGACAGTCTAGGTTCTCTAAAAGGAAAGAAAAGAGGGGAGTTTTTCATTGCTGGAACAAAATCCCTTGACCTCTTCAGACTCCTTATCCATCTTCTCAAGACCATAAATTTCACAAGCAAACTCTGGACAAAGGTTCTTCCAAACTTCATTACCGGTGATACCTGAAAGCTCACGCCAAGTGAAGCTGATATTTTGTTATGGATGATGTAGTCCTTGAAAGGTTGTTCATGCTTCATCATTTGCTTCCTTGCCTGACAAAAAAAAATGTGATGTCAATAATATTTTCTGACAGTGACAATAACTTCTTGGTGCACCTGTTGGGTGAGCAGCATGGTACTCAGTGACAGATGCAGTACTCTGACACTGGGGTGAAAGTCAACCCTGAATTGTGGGTAACCTGGTACACTGTCAAACAGCAAAAGTATGTTGAATGGGATCTTTCTCCGAACAGAGATCTGTATCTCTGGGATAAAGTGAACTAGCCCTGGAAGTTGCCTATGGAACCCAGGCTTTGGAGTCACTCTTCAAATCAACAAAGAGAAAGAGCCTTTGGCGATGTTTTCCAGGTCTCATAGGTCCTCTGATAAACTGAGAGGCATTAGCTTCCTATTGCTGGAAGCACTGCAGCCATACAACAGAGTTAAGGGTTTGCTTTCCTGCTTTAAAGCTTAAGATCAGTTTTTCTTCTTTATTGATACAATTTCACTCTGACATCCTCTTCCACTACAATCCTATGTCATCGAAATTAAAAACCTGTTGGTATAAGGAAGTAGCTTATTTCTCTTAGTGTTGCTGGAAATTCTCGGGCAGTTATAGTTTCTGCAGTAGCAGCTTCACTGTTTCATTTTACTTTGTGAAGGTGGCTCTAGCACTGGTTTACTGATGAACCATCTATGGCCAGCAGTGCAAGATGTACCTTGCTCCCTCTGGCTTTTCTTCCTGTCTTCAAACAAGCATTTGGCTTTTTCTCAGTAGCTGAGTGGGATTTAACACTGATGCTGACCCTGTATCCACCCACTGAGAAATTCCTTCATTTCCTGTATCACTTTGCAACCCTTTTTGGATACCATTGTTGAGTTCATTGGCATGGTGGACTTTACACGTCCCATGAACTTGTTGAACTTTAGAAAGGGCCCAATGGTTGAACAATTCATGTTATAAGTATGAAGGATGTTGGGCTGCAGATTTAGCTCAGTGGTTCCAGTGCCTGCCTCGCAAGCGCAAGGTCCTTAGTTCAATCTCCAGTAACCACATACAATGCCAGGCCTGGTGGCTCGCGCCTGTAATCCCAGCACTCGGGAGGCAGACACAGGAGAACTGCTGAGTTCGAGGTTTGCCTGGGCTACATAGTGATCTCAGGGCCAGCCTGAACTACAAAGTGAAACCCTGTCTCAAAGAAAAAAAGAAAGAAAGAAAGAAAGAAAGAAAGAAAGAAAGAAAGAAAGAAAGAAAGAAAGAAAGAAAGAAAGAAAGAAAGAAAGAAAGA
>PVIC010001966.1:0-20226 GCA_004025085.1 Thryonomys swinderianus
ATCATCTTTGTTCCTAGTCCTTTTATTTCTGAGGAATGTAAGGAAGAATTTTTTCTTAAATCATCCCAACTATAGACTCAGTGAGAACAGGTCCTTTACTGTCTTATTACTGCTGTGACTCAGCATCTAGCTCATCAAAAAAAAAAAAATACAGTCCTCAATAAATAGTTTTTAATAGGTGTGTAAAAATAGATATTTATGTTATTGGAGGAGACATTCACAGGTCAATGACCAAAAAACACACGGGATTTCTTCCCACACAGTCATTTTACACAGAGTAAAACTGGTCAACCAAAGAACGGGAAGGTGAAGTGAAGTGAAGGAGCCGCTATATGGCTGGTACCACGTCACAAGCACCCACAACGAAGCCACACATGCCTTTCACGGTACTTCTGTGGCAGCTTATGGTGTAGATGGAGCCAAAATGTCCTTTACAGGTCAGGGTGTAGTTTTCTGAGACTGGGTGGCCTGACCACTTCACAATGCTGAGAGGGCAGGAGTTGGAATTCACCCAGAAACCAGTCTATGCTGAGGCTTCTAACTGTGGTACTAGGGGCACCTCACGTGAGCTGTTCTCCCAGCTGTAGGATGAGGGTGAAAATATTCGCAACACATGGGATTATACCAGATTAACCGGCTTCTGTACAGCCAAAGAGTCAGTGAGTGAAGAGATAACCTACAGAATGGAAAAAGGTTTTTGCAAGCTACTCCTCAGAAAGAAGACTAATATCTAGAATACACAAAGAATCCACTAAAAGATTAAACCTAAAATTTAAAACCCAGTTAAGAAATGGGCAGGAGAAATGAACAGTCCCAGAAGAAATACAAATAATAAACAAACACATGAAGAAATATTCAATATCCCTAGCCATTAGAGAAGTGGAAATTAAAACATCTTCTCCATAAAGAGTGGCAGTCATTCAGAAATCAAACAATAAATGCTGGCATGGCTAGACTGAAAAAAAAAACTCTTTCATGGTTGGTGCGAATATAAACTAGTACAACCATTATGAAAAGCAGTATGGAGATTTCTCAAAGAGCTGACCGTAGAAATTCCATATGACCCAGCTACTCCTCTTCTAGGTCTCTTCCCCAAAGAGCTTAAGACATCATATTACAGTGATACATGCATGTCGCTGTTTATATTAGCACCATGTGTAAGAGCTACACCCTGGAAGCAGCCATCAACAGAAAACTGTATAAAAATGTGCTATCCAGATATAATGGAATCCTACTCAGTTATAAAGAATGACAAGTTTAAGACATTTGTAGGCAAAGATGAACCTGGAAAATATGTTGAATGAAATGAACCAGACACACAAGCAATACCATAGGGTATCTCTCATTTGAGGCAAAGCACAAAGATAATAATAAAGGGCGAGTAGAAGGCCACAAGGACATGGATCTCTTGCAATAGGGAAGGGGTTCAAGGGGACAATGGCAAAGGTAAGGAGGGAAAGGAAAAATAAGTAGAATAAAGATATGCCATGTACAGGAATCTAATGACTTCAATTAATGTAGTCCTTATATGCTATAACATGAGTTAAGATCCATAACATCATCAAGAATAAAAACTATAAGTTAGAAGGAGAGGGAGGGAGGGAGGGGATTAAAAGAAACAGGCTGCTGTATGTACATGTACTCACCAATATGACTGCAAATTCCATGTACTGCAAACACATACAGTACTAATAACATTTTTAAGAAGTTAAATAAAAACTAGGCCAATATTTTGTATGCAGTTACAAAGGTAAAATACATCATTATCAAGTGGAAAGTACCCTGACCACAGAACACAGATGAATAACACACAAGATTTTCTGGATAATGAGGAGATTTCAGAATGGACACTGATTAAAGAAGGATCCTGGCATTCAAAGGCCTGAATTCAGATACCAAATTGGCCTCAAGCTGTGGCCATGGGCAGTGATCTAACCTCCCTTTTCCTCTGGTTTTCCATATATAAAACTAATTCCTAAAATGAAGAGTATTATAAGGTTGAAACCAGGTAAATTTCTAAAGTGTACAGCCAAGCATCTGACATAGTGTAAACGCTACATAAATACTAATGCTGACTGTATTGATTTGCATACTGGGTCTGAGGTGCTGTTGAGATCACCTGTTTAATTATTTTTATTTTCCATACAATGAGACAAAAGCAAAGATTCCCAAAGAACAATTTAAATAATCATGAACACCTAGCTAAACTAAATAATCATCTCACACCTGCGGAGAGGCCCAGTAATGACCGCAAGCTTCAGTGAGCATTTTTTAAAATTAATTTTTATCTTTATTGGTACATTATATCTAGACATCATGATCACAGTCAATACTGGCAGTTTGTACCAGTATACGACAAAATTTAATTCTGATTTTTTCCTGTTCCCCTACCTACCCCATAACACCCATCACATAGATCATAAGCTTTCTTTCTCTTTTTGTTATCATCACAACTTTCCTTTAACCCTCATTACTCACTCCTCCACATTTCCCTTTGAATATTTTCTATTTCACAATATCCATTTTACATTCTATCATAGTGACATATGTACACCCATGTTCCTTGCAGCTCAGTTTGTGATAGTTTGATCTTGGGAACAACCTAAATCTCCATCAACTAGAGACTGGATACAGAAGATGTGGTTTTTCTATAAAATGGAGTATTACTCTGCCTTAAACAGTTTGAGTCATTTATCCTCAAATGGAAGTAACTGGGAGATACTTTGAGTGAAACAAATAGGTCACAGATGTGTAAAAATCATATCTGTTCTCTCGTATGAGAAGCTAAAGATGTTAATGAGTTCTAGAGCATTTTTTTTGAGTCAAACAAAATATTTTGTTGAAGCTTTGAGGAATTGCTCACCTCTCAAGTATGAGGCTCTTGCCTTTTAAAAAAAAAAAAAAGAAAAAGAAAAAAATGGGGCCGGAGGGTTAGCTCAGTGGTTCCAGCGCCTGCCTCACAAGCGCAAGGTCCTGAGTTCGATCCCCGGAAACCACACACAATGCTGGGTGTGGAAACTCACGCCCACCAACAATCAATGTCACATACCACAGTGCCGGGCGTGGTGGCTCACGCCTGTGATCCCAGCACTCGGGAGGCAGAGACAGGAGGATTGCTGAGTTCGAAGCTTGCCTAGGCTACATAGTGAGCTCAGAGCCAGCCCGAACTACAAAGCAAGACGCTGTCTCAAAAATAAAATAAAATAAATTTTAAAAAAAGTAGAGGTAGATTATGTAAAGTATTTAGATTCATGGACTTCCCAGTAAAAGAATGAGAAGAATTAAAATTGATTTCACCTTGGAATGATAAGAGAAACGCAACCAAGTCCTAACCTCAACACAAATCAGTTTACCTGATTCGTTAACAGCAGACGTGACTCCACAGAAGGAGAAAGAGTGCAGTTACATTAGAGGTTGGGGAAAGACAAAGACAAACTTCCCAGCACGAGTTGAGAATTCCAGGGCCTGGAATGTCTCAAATTTGTCCTCTGGTCTGTCCTATTCACCCCAGGCACAGGGAAGCGAGACGGACACGTCGAGCAAGTCACTCCTGAGCAAGCCGCTGTGCCCCGCAGGACTCAGGACTGCTGTCTTACCTGCTGTCCTTTCTCCCCTTTCTGCCCAGGTGAACCTGGAGCTCCCGGCGATCCCGCTTCTCCCTGAGAATAAACACATGTCTGCGAAGTCACCATCTGCTACACTGGCCGAGGGTCAAATGCGTCCACATGCAGCCGGGGAACAGGAAGGAGAACTCTGGTTTCCTCTGAGCTATGCTTGTGGCTCCATAGGAAGCCTTTAACTCCCTTCCTGAGACTCACACCCCACTATTTCCAATGCTGTTAGGCAGCCTCTGTTCGGTGGAACAGGAGTCGCTCGCACCCTGTACAACCCTCTGTGCTGCGCTTTCACCTGCAGAGCCAGCGCAGACCTGAGACAGCCATGGCACCCACAAGAGGGCTCACGTGGGCCCAGCCTCAGCCCCCAGATCAGGGGCCTGTATCAGGTGAAACAGGTTAGTTTAGCTGTTTAGAGAGAAACAGCTGTTGGAAATTGGGGCTACTGAAAAGATACAGTCACTACCGAAAAGGAAATATTATGTACAGTATTTTAGCTTATGTTTGTTGAAGAACGGACTATATTTCCTTGAGCTGTGAAATCTCAGAAATGTAGCACATTTCTGGCACATATTAAATACTCAACATTTGCTTATACTGAGTAGTTTCTCCCTTCCCACTTTTATTCGTGATAATTTGCACCCTGGAAGAAAGATCAGGTGTTCAGGACGAAAGATCAGGACATATCAGATTAAAAATCCAAGAAGTCCTATCTCCCACTCCCTCCTGTAACCCCTTCTGGTGGCTGCGAGGCTCAGGGACTTGACTCCGCAGGACAAGACCCACCCTGGTCCCAAGAGACTAGAGCCGGCTTACCTTGCTCTGAACACACGGGCACAGGTCTTGAAGCTCCTGCTTCACAGGCAGATACACAGACACCTCGCCAGCATGAGCGGTTATTGATGATGATGCCATGTCTCCAAAGACGTCCTGCTCTGGGCACTAAAACCCACAAAGAGAAGTCAGAGACTGAGATGAGCAGCAAACTGGCTTGCCCAACGCTAGGGATGATGGGCCGCCTGCACGCACTTCCTTGTCCGCAGATGGCTTCACCTGTGTGTGAGCGTGCACACCTCTGCTTCCTCACTGAGCCTGCAGTGAGCTCCCCTGCACTAACACACACAAAGAGTGAGTTAGAGCTAATGGCTTCAGTGATGTTCTAAAGCTACAGGAGGGGGTTTTTGACAGATGCAGTAATACTGTTCATTTTAATGTTATTCTTGCAATAAAATAATTTCTATAAACAATACATGAATATCTATTTTGGGGACAGAAATGAAAGTAAAATCTTATTTAAATCTGTGAAGCACAGTTATTTCAACAAGATGATTCTAAAGACATGTAAAGCAGAAAATAATTTCTTTGTTCCCTCTAAAATGATATCTAACTAAAATACACTATATTTTAGCCCCTTGCCCCTTAAAGATGTTGTTGAATTAAGTCTTCAGGGCAGCATGTAAGTATTGGATGTTACAGTTATACAGTAGGTGTAGGACATGCTGGGAATGAAGTGAAATGTGGATACATTTTCTTAAAACGTTAATACAAATGGAGGTTCTAAAAAGGAGGTAATGCGTATTTCCTTCTTAATATCACATATCAAGCTTGTCACCATAATTACTAAGAATTTGAAGTTTTATGAAGGAAAGTATTCACACATTATTTTGCATACCATGTTTATAATAGGGTGACCAGGAAAGTATTTTCAGGGTACAAAACTAAAATATTGTCACTGGTTATCTGAGGGCATGGTTGAAATTAATTTCCTTTTCTTTCAAATTAGTGGTATTTTCTGAGTTTTCTCAAATAAATATGCATAACTTCTATAATAAAAATTATTTTGAAAAACATTTGTCTGATACTTTAAGGCTGTGATAACAAGATAACTTAACAAAATTAGCAGCCAGAAATACTATAACTAGTTTCTGGTTTTTACCACGAGTGCTTTAATGGTTAACTCTTTTTAGATTTAGTGATTATTTAGTTCTAAGTTTCCAAGCCTGAAAATATAAAAACCATTTTAATAATAATGAGATAAAATTATCAGTTCAAACTTTCGAGCAAGCTTTTACCCCATAGATTCCCAGTCAAATAACCAAGAGCCTCTTATAATTTTGCCTATTTAAGCATCAAAGTAGGAGATTTAGAGAATGAAGATGTATGCTGTACAGGTACAAATTCTCAATGTTGAATATCATCAGGATGTGTATCTAAAACATATCAATAAACTCAATAAAGAAAATAAAACAAAATAGGAAATTTAAAGTATTTAAAAATTGTTTCTCCAGTTTCACTATAAAACTGTCCACCTCCCCAAAAGTGTTGTCTGAAGATAATATAACCACTCAAATAAGCACTCTGCCTCCCATAAAAACTTCTGGTTTTGATTTTACTTGGTCAGTAAATTAGCCTTTGAAATTGTAATTGCATTTCTCATTTATCCTCAACAAAGTGTTGCTGCTCTCTTCGTATTTGTTCTTCATTCTTTCTCTTGGTATCATAAAACTTGACCACTGCAGAAACTGAAAATCTAATTTAATAGAAGAAACATGCTTGCACATGGTCTTAAGTACAGTTCACCTTTGAAATTCTCTGTAAAGCATTAACACCAAAAAACATGTGTTTAGAATTTGAAATTCCATTTTACAAAAACATATACAGTTTTCTGATTTTGATACATTTTGAAAAAAAGAAATAGAAGAATGTAGTCATATTAGGACAATACATGAATATCTATTTTCATCTATCTTTATATACCTTTAATATAATTTTTATATAATATATTATATTTTATATTTTATAATTTTTATAATTTTCTATTTATAATATACAATTTTATATAATATAATTTTAATATAATTTTATCTATCTATCTTTATATATCTTTAATATAATTACTTATCTTCCAAACTATACATTCCTATTGGTAAAATCTCATATGTTCCTATTTCCTGTTAGTCATTAAATAGATGATAACATCACTTCCCATAAATAAATATAAGTATAAAAAATAGTGTTTGCTGTTTTTCCTGTAGTTGGGGGATGAATTCCTAATTTATTTTTACTCTAAAACTAATTTTAAAATAATCTTTTAAAAACGTGATAAAATCGCTTCTCAGCCTTTTGGCTAAGATCAAGTGTAAAAACGTGATAAAACTTTTTGTTTACAATGTGGGAGGTCAATCCCTGATCCAAGTTATCAAACCATTTAATCCAATAACCTGTATTTCTTCAGATAGTTTTCTCACAATTCAACTTTAAAATGTCTATTAAATAATGACACAGTTTGGTGATCATTGGTCAAAAATACATTAGATAAATCAAAACATCATCATGTTTTTAAATAAAAGAAAATATTTTAAGAGCTCTTACATCAGGAAAGCATATTTAATAAACTTTTGGAAAATCAGTATCATCAAGATTTAAAAGTGTGGCTCCAGGAAGTCTAGGTATTTCAAGGTCTGTAGATTGGCATTCTAAATTATCTTTTTAGATATTTATAGAAAGATATTTGGCTGGCTTTCATTTTCCTTGGAATGATATCCATAAACTGTATTGGAGATGTTTTATAGAGCCAAGTTACATAAGTGAAACATAACATTTTAAAGACTTATGTATGCTTTAAGTCAGTTGGATACAATATCATTCTACTAACTGAAGTACAAAAGAGAAGCCATGAGGTAGTTTGATTACAAATTATTGATTAAATTTTCATATAATTTTCTTTGGGAAGTATAGAACTTTAAACAAATCTAAGATTTAAAGAAAAACCATTTTGGCATTTTTCATCATTTACTTTTCATATGTTTTTCTTTGGCAAGTTTTTAAAAATTACTTTCTTTCACACAACTTTTTTTAATAGTTGACAGAGTCAACAAACCAAGAAATAATGCTTTGGCTATTTTCTTTTCTTTTTTTTTTTTTTTTTGAGACAGGGTCTCACTTTGTAGTCCAGGCTGGCTCTGAGCTCACTACGTAGCCCAGGCAAGCCTCGAACTCAGCAATCCTCCTATCTCTGCCTCCCAAGTGCTGGGATTACAGGCGTGAGCCACCACGTCCGGCACTTTGGCTATTTTCTTGAATAAAGCACTAGAAAGGAAAAAGAATATAAAAGTAAAACTTTCCTCCCTGAATCTAAACTGTATTTGAATAATTCAAAGTAAATATAAATATATCAATAAGATGGCACATATTAGAATTAGGATAAGAGATATAGAAAGCAATTAATTCAGAATTTATCTGGGAATGAAACATGGCTTTAGTAAAATAATGGCTGTGTATATTAGCTTTCCTGACACCTACAACTTAGAGGAGGAGAAGTTTATTTATTCATGAGTTTAAAAGATCCAGTCCATCATGAGACAGTTTTAAGGTAGGAACATCATTTTTGAAAGAAAATGGCATAGCAAAGCTGCTTAGCCCATGTTGTCCAGGAAGCAGAGCAGGAGAACCATGGCAGAGAGGCCAGGACCCATGTATAGTTCCCAAGGTCACGCTGCCATAGCCCACCCAGACAAGTCAAAAATGTGCTTTCCTAATTGCTCAGACAGCTCCCAACTCAATCAAGTTGACAAGCTTAAGTCTCATATTCAACCCATTGTTGCTGGACATCCAAACACACTTCATTAAAATGTAAACACCAGTTGAACACAATAGGAAGTAAATAATTCCATTTAACATGATGCGGGTATCTACTGCACAATAAAAAATGCAATGCTTTCTTTCTCAAAGTTTCAACAGTTCCATAATTTTGCAAAAGCCCAAATCAAAGTCTCTTCTGAGACTTGAAGCAAACTCTTATTTGTGAGCCTCATTAAAAATCAAAAACAAGTTATATAGTCACAGTTACAATCACGTAGAATAGATATCCACATGCCAGAATGGAGATAGAAAAGAATAGGACTAAAGCAATACCAAATCCAGGTGGCAAATATTAAACCCAACAGATCCACCTTTGAATTTGGGGCACACAGCAGGGAGATGTGAGTTTCAGAAGGCTTGGGGAGGACCATCCCTGGGGCTTTGTTGCAGCACCAATGGCTTTCTCATAAACTGGCTCCACTTGTTTCTAGCATGCAACTTTCCTTTGGAAGAGCTGCAGATTGCTGCTATCTCCAACTTCCTGGGGTCTCCACTGGTACCTTCAGCTTCATTTACATAGCTTCATGCATCTGCCTCTCCAGGGAACTTTGCCTGGTTTCCCAGCCTTTCCTTTGAAATTAAGGTGGAATCTTCTATTACTACACAACTCTTGAATGCTGTACATTAGTAAAACCAGAATCACATGAAGAGTGCCAAGGTCTGCTGTCAGTGGGAGCAGTAGTCGGGCCCCTTGGACCATAGCTGCAGTGGTCTCTAAGTGCCTGGATGACTGAGAATGGTGATGTGAATGTCAGGCAACCAATTTCCTAGGGAGCTCTTTTTGAGCAGGACTCCCAGGCATTCTTCTCCAGTGAAAGTTTGATAATGTTGCACGCTTCAGCCTGCCATAGGAGAGGTCTTGCTGATTTCTGAGATGCCCTCAAAACATCTTTCCTCTTGTTGCCTTTTTAATAGCACTAATCACTTCAGCAATCATACCTCCTTTGGCCCCAACTTTACACATATTCTTTCTGTATAAAATTTAATTTTTTCAACATTTTATGCTCTTCTTTTTGTTCCTAATTCTCATTGTCCATCTGGCTGAAAGCAGCCTGCCATACTCATGCCACAGCATGAATGTTGGGCTGCCCTGAAATTCCCTCCACCAGGTAAATTAGTCCACTGCTTTTAATCTAGTTTCCTGTGGAGTCTAAGGACATAAGCAATATGTAGATACAGTTTCTGCCAGAATGTAATACATATGGCCCTGAGTTCAGTTTCCAGTAGAGTTCTTATTCTCATCAGAAACTGCCTAAGCCTGGCCTTTACTGCATTCATAATAGTATAGTGGCCTTTTGTGCTTCAACACCATTATAGCGCAGAGCTCCAGATCTTTCCAAACTCCTTCTACACACCAGTGTCCAAAGCCTCTGAAACACATGGTAGGAACTATATAGCACAGCAGTAACCCCACTCCTGGATATCAATTTCTATATTAGCCTGCTTGTCTATTGCTGGGACAATTTATCTGAACCAAAATTTAAATGAGGATAGTTTAATGTGGCTTGATAGGTTGGCTGCAAGACAGAAACATCATGAAGGGAAAGTTTGGATGAACTAAGACACTTAGTTCCTAACCAGAAGAAATCAGAGTAGGAGAACCACACAAGAATGAGACTCAGGAGCCTTATGTAGCCACATCTCTATGACTCAGCCACACACAGCCAGAAGTGGGCTTCACTAATCCTTTAGTTGGCTTCCAAGTCAATCAAGTTGACAGTTAAGCTTAACATCAGAACTGGGTTGGAAATACTAGAAATGAGAGACTTAAGGATCTAGATTCACGTTTTGTTGTTCAGAGAGCATCACCTAAAGCTTTGAGAAAAAGTGAGTAGACAGGAAATTTATTTATGTTTCTTAGCCTATTCCTTAGGGCCACCGTTAGAAGGTCAAAGGTTTTGAATAATAAATATTTTCTGGAAGGAAGTAAATGTATACATAAAGCAGTGATTCAGAGACTTGTTCTGGTTATGGTGTTAAGAAGGATAGGGGATGGGAAAGGCATTGGACGTGAGGCAGAAAATACCAGGCCTGAGCTTAAGAGTGGACTTTAGCAGTAACAGGGAAAAGGAAGGTGAGGATGAAATTGTATCACAAAGGAAAACTAGATAAGATGGGAAACAGGCCAATAAGGAAATGAGGGGGAATAAAGTGTGATCATAGACTTATAATGTCTGTAAGTGGAAAGTGATTTTGCTACTGTCAGAACATAGGAGAAAGGAATACATTCTCTTTCAGTTATGAATACTCCAAAGTAAGGAACATATATATCAAAAATTCACCTTGAAATTCTGGAATTAAAGACTTTAAAATTATGAGAAAATACTGACAAGGATTCCTTACTTATAATAAATTACTCACAGAAGATATACAATATTGCCCTTTATTTTTACCCCACAGACTACACAACTGTAAGATACCTGGCATTGTCTTCTTTTTCTTGCGTGCTAAGAAAATCAACTTACCTTACCAGCAGATATTTCACAGCATGCTTCTTGAGTGATGAAGTTTGTATTACAGTAGATTTTAAGTTGGTGAAGTTCAATCTGTTGAAAATTAGTAGCAAAATGTATCATTAGTCTTTTGAAAATCATATATAGACAGTTAAGAACTCTGGCAATTTAATCAGAATGAAAGGAAATCTAATATCCATTAGTTAATTTTATTTAATTTAGAATTTATTATTTTATCGACCTCTTGGGAAGGAAATTTAGAGCCAGGGGTAGACCAGTAGATAAGGAAAGATGTAATGAAAACAACTGCAAAACTTTAATTGTTTCCAACAGTAAACAAGAAGAAATTAATTAAAAACAACTATTATGCATCACAATAAAGTATGCATAAAAAATGAGGACATTTCAAGAACAACAACAACAAAAATTGGAGAAAAAGTCAAAGGTACAAGGGTATGATAGAAGGACTTCATTAGCACTTCCTAGCCTTCTTTGAGGCAATTAAATAGATGAGCATTTCTCAGTAAGGAAAAAGAACATGCACTTAATTTTTTGTCTGTGTTTCATAGATTCTGTCTAAAATATATGGCTTTTATATATTATAATATTCCCAAGATATATTTATAATTTTTTACAAAGTAATGATTTTATTTGCTTAGATTCACATTTTTTGGCATTTTGAAATTAAAAGTAATTCATGGAAAGTATAACCATGTCTTTAACTGAGAATCAAACAACTCTCTAAGAAGAAGTAAATAATACTATTAAGAAGATTTCAAAGTGATATATACTTGAATAGGCTATTTGAACTTTTTAGGTACTGAAATGTATTAATTCTTTTTATATCTAGGTATTGAGTGGAAACTTGAAATTAGTTTAGTTGCAAATTTTTAGTTTAATTAATAATTATATGATGATTTGATATAAAACATGAGTTGAGACTCTCTCTCCCCTCATTTCTTTCTCTCCTTCTTTCTTTACTTCTTCAGTGTCACAGAGATAGCATTACTTTGAGGCTACTCAATAAGTACTTTCTATAAGTCCAAATTGTTAACTATAAATCTTGGCACACACACGAAAGAAAAAGCTGTAACTTTTACTCCACACTAAGATAAACAAAATCACTTTGGTTCCTGGAATGCCTTCCGAGCTCCAAGTATCTTACAGACTCATGAGCAACCTAAGACTTTTGCTAGGTTGTTTTTCTTTTGGTTGTCCTTGAGCCCTAGGTGTGACATAGCAGTGATTTTCTCAGTCTCTACCGAAAATACCTCAAAAATATTATATATATATATATATATATGTGTGTGTGTGTGTATGTATATATATGTAAAATAAGTTGGACAAATACATATTTGCACAAAGTCATATTCGCAAAATAAAATTGAAGTTGTAAGTCTTTTTTGTTAACAAAATTGGCATTTCTCTTGGGCAATCTGCCTTCAGAGTTTTAGGGATTTTCCTATCATTGTGCCCACAAGAAAACTTATAGCCATCTAAACAAGAAGTTTCTCACTTTTATGAAATTATGAGCTTTGTTTTCTAGGGAGATCATTAATAAAACTATAGCCTCTTGGCACCAAATATAATTTGTAAAGTCCCTTTTCATCTGAAAAACTTTCTTTTTCTGCATCCACATGACCTACTGATACATTTTAGTGACAGTATTTCCTTTTTATACAACCCTTAAAACCCAGGTTTATTTAAAAAAAAAAATAGTCCAAATACAAAGTAATTGCTATTGTGTGGAAGAATAAAGCAGCCTATTGTTCTTGAATGAAAATACCAGATAATCTGGAATCATTTAAGGTTCATCTTTTTCCTTTCCATTCAAAACACATGGGCTTAGACCAAGCTTACAATTTGCATTGTATTTTCAGTTTTTTACTGAAATTTTCTTCTAATAATTTTTTTTTTTTTGAGACAGGGTCTCGCTTTGTAGTTCAGGCTGGCCCTGAGCTCACTACGTAGCCCAGGCAAGCCTCGAACTCAGCCTCTGCCTCCCAAGTGCTGGGATTACAGGCATGAGCCACCACGCCCTGCTAATAATCTTATTTTTAAAGACATGACCAAGGTCTTAAATGTACTCATTGGAGAAAATGAGTGAAAATAGAAAAACATATGTGAAAATATAGTTGGAAATGAACACTTATCCTTTATACATCTGATGGCAAATTAAACATGACAAGAAGGTGCTCTATGAGGGATAAGTTAAAGGAAGAAGTTTTAATAAAATATTGTGTTCTAACTTAGGGATGGCCCTGGCTCTTTTACAACTACCATCACAACTTACATCCACAGGCTTGCCGTCTGAAGCTCGTGCAGCAATAACTGTCCTTCCTTGAAAATCAACAGGGTCCTTCTCATCGACCCGCCGACTTGCAATGAAATTGCAGTCCATGTAGAGTGAAATGGCCCGCGATTGTATGCCAACCCCAAGTTTATGCCACTGGCGATCAAACAAAGGACGCAGTTCTCGATTCTTAAAAATGTAGCTCAACACATCTCCATCGGAAGCTTGGAACGTAAATTCCACAACTTTCTTTGCACCATCAATGACTATGGAAATCTGCAAAAATGCAAGTTATCTTTCAGTGTTCAAACTGTTTAAATATCTGTGCTCAGGATCACCAAAGGCTCCGAACAGAATGCTTCCTAAGATGCATGACTGTACAACTGAAACATTAATAAAATAATTTAGATGACACCTGCATTTGCTAACATGAAAAATAACCAACCCCAACTGCATGCAGTGTCTTAGACACAGAGCATTCTGTTGAATGTAATATGGTCCTACGTGAGCTCTAAGAGTGTGCATGTGTATGTAGGCTATATTTAATTACTGTATACAATTGGATAATTAACAAGTTATTTGTTAATAAATTGTAAATATATAATATATAATTTTGTCATACTATGTAAACAAAATAAAAGTTTATATATAGATTATTGTTTTGTAAGAATAACTCAAGAGTCCAAGGTTACAACTGGGCATGGTGGTTCACACCCGTAACCTTAGGATTTGGGAGACTGAGGAAGAAGGATCACCATGAGGCCAGCCTGGGCCACATACGTGAGTTCAGGGCCAGCCTCAGTTACATAGCAAGACCCCATCTCAAAAAATAAATAAATAGAATAAAAGAAAAGAAGAAATTGAGGTTTCCAGTTTAAAATAAGAAAATGTTTCTCTTTGCAGGGAACTGAGATCAACTTCTTTAACCTTTGATGATTTACATGCAAAGAAGATATATTTGATATATATTTCTCATTCAGTTCACTTTCCTATCATAAATTTTTGACTGTATGAACAATTAAAATAGCAATATTAAAAACATTTCATTGAAAATGCATAAAAATAAACACAAACACATGATGTTAAGAAACAATGTGGAGACCCTTGAGGTGTCCACATGCCCTCTTCTCAGTCCAAATGCCATTTCTCCCCCAGACTTTCCTGTATCCCCACCCTATCACCTAATTTTGATGGAATATTCTTTGTCTTTATAGTCACCACTCAGTGCCACACTATTGAACTATTATATTGTCCTCCTAAAAATGCCTTCCCCTTACACTTTATGCTTCTTAAGAATAATTCCATTCTTCAAATCTCTTACCTGGTCCCATTGTTGTTTTATTGATGTAATAAATATATGTCTTACCTCTTAATTCACCAAAGACTGTCAAGTGAAACATGAAACTCTCTAAAAATAATATATAACATTACAGTTGATAGGAGATTAAAAAGTTACCAGTGAGGTGGAGATAGTAAATGAAATATAGTCCCAGGCTCTTCAGACAAAATATGAATCTTGAAGTTAAAAAAACTAACCATCTTACCCATTAGATCCTCACAGATCTCAGCAAGATAATCTTAATGATAACACATACTTTTCTCACTGATAATTTTTTAAAGAATATTTGGATACTAGATCAGCTCCCAAATTTTAGCACACGGTTTCAAGACTCACCTGGCTGACTAGCACAGGTGGTGTCTTACCTGGGGCATATTCTGCTGGTTTAAAACCTGCCACAGAAACCACCGTTCCTTCTTGGTGTTCCTTCGTACACGAAAAGTGGCCACTATGGAGAATTCCTCTGGAAGACCTTTAGGAAAAACCTTTCTGTGGGAATAAACAAAAGAGTATTGTGGGAAGACTGAAGAGGGCAAGGCAAGAGAATCTGGGTATGAAATTCCATGTCACGTGGCATCTCCATCATATTTACTGTCATCAATTTATAACTTATTGTTCATTTTGACAGGAATTTACCTACTCAAAATATGGAGGTATCCCCATCCTCTCATTCTCTTACTGTTTTTAACTATCTGGTATGGTGTGTTGGAGTTTGGGGAATGCAAAGATAAATAGATAGACTACAGGATTAGGTAGAGATATTATCTTACTGATGTTCCAACAAAGGAGAAATCTTAGAATTCATGGCAGTTCTGACAAACGGTTGCAACTTATCAAGGACATAAATACTACTTCTTGATTTTACTAGTAGAGAGAAGTACAGAAAATTTCAAAGAACCTTGACAATATGCACATAATTTGTAAAGAAATTTTATCAGATTAAACACTTACAAGTAAGTTCTTTTTCTTTTCTTTTCTTTTTTTTAAGACAGGGTCTTGCTTTGTAGCTCAGGCTGGCCCTGAGCTCACTATGTAGCTCAGGCAAGCCTCGAACTCAGCAATTCTCCTGCCTCTGTCTTCCATGTCCTGGATTAGAGAGTTAAACTTTATTTTAAGTCTGATTCTGTCCCTTTCCAAGGCACCCTGTCTTGGTTTACAAATGTATATACAACTGCCCCTTCCTATACATCAAAAAGAACTTTCTCTGACCTTGCTACACCACTGTTATGCTTCCACCTACCTCCCAAACTTTATAAACTAATGCCGAACACCTACATTTTCATACACCTCCTCCTCCATCTCCTGCATTCTAAAAACATTTCCAGCCATGAATCCATGGGCCTCTTCTCAGTTGTCAGCCCCTCCACTCAGTAGCATCTTTTCCTCATGTAAACTGAGATTTACACCTGCAAAGGCCACACAGGTGCAGTTAAGAAACCTGGGATGTATAAGGCTTGAGCTCCTTTGTCTTACCCACTTGCCAGCACCTAGAGAGGTGCCCACACAAGGTAGGTACCCAATAAATACTAAATAATAAATGGACCGGTTTCAGAGTAATATTTTTAGATTCAATACACGTGGCCCTCTTAGCTTTGGTTTTTCCATCTTGGATAGAAATGTTGATGCAAGAAATTTTCACTTCCCTCTTAGCACTTTTGTAGGGAACATAAATAAGCAAGAGAGTTATTATTAGCAACTGACACTGGTCCTCACATAGAGGACACATGTGTGGACTGTGGGAAACCGAGAGCCCAGCCCATCCATAGGAGCAGCTGCTACGTGGCACCAGCCAACTGTTACCAGATGGGAATGTGCGTCCAGTGTTGCCCGATCATCCTGTTTTTTTCAGCAGGAGCCAGAAATCTAGGTATTTGTAATTGTTAAATTTTAGAACCCAACGTTTTGGAGTTTAATTAAAATGTGTCATAAATACTGTCCAGACCAACGCTGTACCAGCCAAACAAAACCAGGACTGCTGGCTGGCAACTCAAACATTTGCTGGATACTAGTGTGTATGGAGCACAGTGGGGTTTATAAGCTAAAGAAAGGAGGTCTCAGCCCTGCCCTCATTGCTTCCTAAAATTTGGTAAGAATGGAGAACCACCCACAGGTGAGACACACAAGTGGTATAAATTGAAAGAGAATGGGGACAGAGGAACACACACTGTAACTGTCCCTCAGTTTCCATGAGGGTTCATTCCCCTGGGTCTCCTAATACATAGGTGCTCACAAAGGATCTCTCTGCAAGAGTCTTCTTCACCTCAGAGTTGTTCCCTCTTCACACATGATTCCCCAGTCTTTACTTTCATTCCTAACACATGCACCACGACCACATTTCAATGCACTACTCCATGTGAATGGGATGTAGTCTCTCCCCTGAGCAGCACATGGTCTTGCAGAAGAGTCCTAAACAGTGGCACATCTCATATAGAAAGTCCTATAAACACCTCTAATGCATCCATCAAAGAGGATCCTCACTATTTTCCCTTTTAATTTTGCTCTTTCCCATCCGTATTCCTAATACCTATTAGCAGCAGCATTTTCTCATGCACCCTGGAAACTTTGGAGTTGTTATTAACTGTTTACATGATCAGCATACCCATATAGTTAAGTATCAAGTTCTATAAATTGTTAGTATCTCATTCCACATAATGTGCTTCCATGGCCATCACCTCAGCTCTGGCTGTCTGTGTATAACTCACCCAAAGAGCACATTCCCACCTCGTCTGATTCCCTCATCTCCATTCTTTCCTTGACATCCATTCCATGCTACTGCCAGAAGAATTTCTTATTTGCAGAATTTCAATGACTTCTCCTTGCTCTAGGATCCTCCTACTGCCCAACTCTTTGGCCTGGTGTTCATAGTTCGAACTCAGGCTCATAGAGCAGCATATTTCCATCTCTTCTCCATAAGTACCAAACAGTGACAACAAACAAATGAACACTTGTTTTTATTTCCTCCCACGGTCTGTGTACCTTTTTCTTGCTCTACATTTCCTTTTTGGATTGATTAAAAAATAATCACAATATCACCCATCCCATAGGAATTTTGCAAAGAAACATGGCCACTTCTTTCATTAAAAGATGGAGTCTACCCCTTTCTCCTGTCTTGGCTCTGTGATGTCTAAGACTCGCTCTGACCAGCACAGCCCGTTAAACGTGAGGCTACTCTGGAACAGCCATGATATGAGAAAGTCCAAGTCACCCCCCACCCCCGAGAAAGGGCTACAATGCCAAACATGGCAGTAATGCTTATTTTTAAAAACTATAGAGATAAAGGTAGCTGTGGTGGTTCATAACCAGGAAGCTGGGACATGAAGAATGCAATTTCAGCCCAAATCAAGAGAATCAGGGATTTAACTGTGTAAAGGGCCTAGATTCAGTTACAATGTCAAAAAACAAGTGAGAGATAAGGAATTATTATACCATAAATTTCTTACTTTTAACTACTACAACTACATTTTCCTCACTCCACAGTGAACCTCCTGACATACCAGCCTGACTTTCCCTATCCTATAAGTCCTCACCAATAACAAGTTATGTGGATATTCCTATTCTGTGTACTCATGGGAGTGGAATCATGAGCTGTGACTTTTTATGGTGATTGAAAACATCAAATGTGCTAAATGCTAATGGTACTGGCATGTTTTCAAGCAATTATCTTTTGTTGTTAAGTTGTAGGAGTTTTTCATAAAATATGAATATTGTGGAAACTAGACCCTAATCAGATATATGATTTCAAATATTTTCTTCCATTCTACAGGCTGTCTTTCAACATTCTTGCTAATGTCTTTCAGCACAAAAATTTCCTAATTTTGATAAAGTGTAATTAACTATCTTTTTTTTGCCTATGTTTTTAGTCATATATGACCAAATCCAGGCCAAAAATTTGCTCCTGTATCTTTTCTAAGAGTTTATGGTTTTAGCTCTTCAACTTAGGTCTTTGACCAATGAGTTAGTTTTATATATAGAATTGTCTGGATCTAAGCTATTTCTTTTATGTGTGGATGTCCAGTTCTTCCAGTATGACTTGCTGAAGATATTTGATAATATGGTTTTAGCACCTTGAAAAAATCTATTGACTTTAAGTTTAGAGTTTTATTCATGAAGTTTAAATTTTACATCATTGGTCTATATGTCTGCCGTGCTAATACCATACTCTCTTGGTCACTTTATGAGTTAAAATATAAGAATTGACAATTCTAAATTTCCTTTTAAATCTTCATTTAGCTGTGCCCAATAAGTTTTTTTTTATTGAATTTTTTTTTTTTTGAGACAGGGTCTCGCTTTGTAGTTCAGGCTGGCTCTGAGCTCACTATGTAGCCCAGGCAAGCCTCAAACTCAGCAATCCTCCTGCCTCTGCCTCCCCAGTGCTTGGATTACAGGCGTGAGCCACCACATCCGGCTATTGAATTCTTTATTATTACATTTTATATATAGCTCACAATCGCATGACACTGGGGAATTTGTACCAGTATGTGACACAAGTTGATACTCAGTTTTACCCATATCCCTACCCACCCACAACCCCCACCCTTTATATACATGCTATTTCTTTTTCTTTCTGAATCATATTTATTCTTTCCCCTCATTACATTCCCCTACCACATTCCCTAGAATATTTCCTATTTTACAAAATATATCATACATTCTGGAACTCATTTACATCTACAAGTTCTCATACCAGAGAAAAGACATGGTATTTACATATCTGGGACCTGTTTATTTCACTTATTAGTGTGTCCTCAAAGTGTATCCATTTGCACATAAATGAATGAAACTTGTCATTCTTTATGGCAGAGTAATACTCCATTTTATTTTTTAAAAATCACATCTTCTTTATCCAGTCTCCAGTTGATGAGCATCTGGTTTGTTTCTAAGATTGGGCTATCACACACTGAGCTTCTATGAACATGGGTGCACATATGCCTTTACAATATGAATCTTTTAATTCCTTTGGGTATATTCTTAGCAGAGGAATAGCAGGGTAAAAAGTTTTGATGCACTGTACTTTCACTTTCACATATCCTAAAATACTGCATGATCCAGGGGTTCTCTTCCACATATTTACATATTCCAGAAGTTCTTTACAGATTTTTAAAATTTATTCTATTGAAGAATATATTCAGTATGATTTCAACACTTAAATTTTCTAAGGATCCCTTGAAGACCTGTCCTGAGTCAGGTTCCCCTGCACTTGAGAAGAATCTGAACTCTGCTGTTGTTGGGTAAAATGTTCTGTAGATACCCATTAGATCTAGTGTCATATAGTGTTTTGAAATCTTTTATTTCCTTCATCTTGTACATGAAGTTCTATTGATTTTGATATTGGATACTGTCTCAGTATCAATATCAATATTTGAGCTGGGTAGAAGTAACTATTACTGTTAAAATATCTACTTTTTGTCATATAGAGTTATTATTTTGAGAAAATAATAAGTGGAATACATAGGGCACAGATATGTAAATACCATATCTTTTCTCAAGTATGAAAAACCGAAGGTGTAAATGAACATCAAAACGTATGATAGGTAATGTGAAGTAGTGAGAAAATGTGCAAAAGGAAAAGAGAAAGCGCCAGTAGGGGAAAGTAAAAAAGAGAAAGAAAAATTTGGTAGTACAACAAAAAGGAAACAAAGCTTACATATATAGGGGGTGGGGGTTGTAGGGAGGCAGGGGAAAGGGGAAAAAATGAGAACCAAGATGTATCATGTACAGGTACATATTCTCAATGTTGACTGTGATCACAATGTATGTATAATATGTACCAATGAAAATCTTTAAAAACTATTTTTATTTTATGAAAAAATAAAACAATTTCATATCAAAATAAGAGAATAATGCAGTTAGTATACTTTGTGCCATTATCTTCAAAATAGTTACTCA
>PVIC010001966.1:20326-83284 GCA_004025085.1 Thryonomys swinderianus
AAAAAAAAAAAAAATTAAAATATGAAATTTGAAATACTGAGTAGATAATTTGGGGAACCATCTTAATCTCTTCCTACTTCCTACTTACCAGGTTTCCATTTTGTTCTCTATTTGGATACACACAAACATATATATATATATGAAATATATTTTTATATATGAAATATATAGAGTTTTTCATATAAGAGAAGCTATGCAATATTTAAGCTTGTATGTCTTATTTCACTTAGTGTTATCTATTTTTATCTTCAATTCTGTCAATTTTTCCCTATTATTTTATAGTTTTGCTGTTGGGTGCGTTTATACTTAACAACTTTTATCTCATCTGGATGGATATATAGTTTTTCACTACAAAATAGCTTTTCCTTTTGTCCTCAGCCTTTCCTTAAACTTTATTTTGTTTGATAGTTAATGTTTCTACTTTGGCTATCTTTCTATGTCAGTTTTCATGACATATCTATATTCTTTTGCTTTTAATTAATTCTTTCTAATCTTTATTTTGAATCTGAAATGTGTCTATTTTAGATAGTATATAATTGAATCATGTCCTCTTATGTCTTAACAAGTATTTGTCTTTTGAAAATATTCAATATTTACATTTACTGTAATTACTATCACAGGATTTATGTTTGTCACGTTGCTATTCATTTTGTAAATGCTTGCTGTGTTTTCATTTTTTTATTCATTTATTACTGCCTATTTGTTAAATCCATATTTTCTAGGGCCTTGTAATTCTTTGTGTGTGGGAGGTACTCTAGCTTCCTTTCATCTAGCCTGAAGGAACTCCTCTAGTATTTCTTGTAGATTAGATGTGCTAGTAGTGAGTGCTCCTTTTTGCTTATCCTTATTTTTGCCTTCACAGGAATCTTTTGGTGGATACAGAATCCCTGACTGATGGTGTTTTTCTTTCACAACACTGACCCGGCTGCATCTGATCTCCCAATTTCAGGTGAAAAGTCAGCTTCATCACATTGAAAATCCTTGCTATATGATCATCCACTTGTCTATTTCTGCTAGCAAGATTGTTTCCATCTTTAGTTTGGGAAGTTTGCTTATGGAATAGGTGCAGATCCCATTGAATGATCCTTTTTGAATGAAATATAGGGTAATGATTTTCACCATCTCCACTGACCTATCTTCAAGTACTCTGATTTTTTTCTTCTCCAATTTCAAATCTGTTGTTGAGCATCTCCTAAAATTTTTCTTTTCATTTTATACTTTTCAAATTTCGATTTTTTATCATACATTCTTTTTATTGATATGCTCCATTTGATGTCATTATTTTTATACTTTTGTTTAGCTCACTAACATTTCCTTTAATAACCTTGATATATTTGAATAGGTGACTTGTCTTTGTCAGACAATACTATTTCTAGGTGTCTTCAAGAGCAACTTTTATTCATGATTTTTTTTTCTGTGCATAGCTCCGCATATCTTATTTGTATATTTTAAAATTTTGTTCTTTGGCATATGTTGTCATTTTTAAGTGAGAAAAATAAAAACTATATAAAAACTGAAAATCAGTCTTTCCAACTACCAATGGTTTATGATGGTGATGTTTATTATTTTTGTTGTCATTGTTGCTACTGTTTGCTTAGTCACTTTCCTGAAATAATTCTGGGAAGTATGTAGTCTTTAACATGCATGACCACTGAAGTCAGTGAGCTTCGTAGTTAACTAATAGTTGCACAGTCAAATGCCCTTGACCTTCATTCACCCCTGTTTCTGTGAAGGGCTATGTCCGGCTGCTGGAGAATGTCATAAAAGCTCAGGCAGGCCATGTACAACAATGCTTAGCCATTAGTCTGCATTTGTAGAGTCAAAAGGTTGGCCAGAACTAAGAATTTAGCCCTTTTCAGATCTTTATTGTGCTTTCAAACAGCCCTGTGAATACAAATAATTGTGTGGACTTTTCTAAAATATATCTAATGTCCTGTGGGCATTTTTCTTTTAAGATTTTTGGGTCCACTTCAGGTGGCCCCATTGTAGTTGCTGTCTCAGGCAGCCGCAGTGCTAAACAGTTGCCACTGATTCTTTTTCTGCTAAAGCCCAGAGAAAAAATTGTTCTTTCTGAGCAGGCTCTGATGAGGTAATGCAACAACGTAGCTGTTGGTAAAACAATGATGATCCTTGGGGAATGGATCTTTGCCAGAACTCCAAGCCCTTCTTCCCCCTCTTCTGGCTGCTAAATTGCCAGTTTCAGTTTTAATTCTGGAGCTGTTAGTTTTCATGCTATCATGGTGTTGCAGAGTAAAGTGCAGAAAGGTCAAGGTCCAGATGACTCAGAGCCCCCTAGCCTTACACTCACTCTATTCTTTTTTAAAAAATTCTTATCTTTATTGGTACACTGTATATACTCATTATGATCACACTCAATACTGGGAATTTGTACCAGTATATGACATAATTTAATTCTCATTTTTTTCCATTCCTCTATCTACCCCATAACCCCCCACCCTCTAAATACATAAGCTTTGTTTCCCTTTTTTAAAATTACCATCGCATTCTTCCTTACCCCTCATTACTCACTCCTCACTGATATTCTTGAGTAAAATGTCATTAGTTATTATAAGTCCTTGGGTCTTATGTGCTTCTGAAAATACTCCATGTATTCTAAAAATCTAACAATTTCTGTGTTTATTCCCTTTATGAAACAGCAGATTTCTGACAACCTTTAAGAAAAATATTGTTTTAAACCACTCATTTTTGTAATGGTTTGTCACAAAGCCCAAAATGGTGAAAACAACTTTACCTTCATTTTCTACATAGAATTCTGTTCTTGCAAACACCTGCCCATTTCTTGTTGAGACTGGAAGTTCTTTGAAGGCAAAGATAGTATTTACTGCACCTTTGATCACCCACAGTACCTAAACTCAGTGCTAACAGGCATTCTATTTGTTGAGTGAATGAGTGAACCAGCAAATAAAACAGAGAAAAATATACATAAGTTCTAGATGATATATTATTAAAATCTCAATGTAACTGTTTTCAGTAATTCATAATTTTTTTTTTTTTTGAGACAGGGTCTCGCTTTGTAGTTCAGGCTGGCCCCGAGCTCACTGTGTAACCTAGGCAAGCCTCGAACTCAGCAATCCTCCTGTCTCTGCCTCCCGAGTGCTGGGATTACAGGCGTGAGCCACCACGCCCGGCTAGTAATTCATAATTTAATTTAAAAATTTTAAATATCCTGGCTCCCAGTTTCTACTGTGGTAAAAAGGAACAAAGGAATAAAATTAATATTATTATGTAAGAATTATACTGTTAAATATACATTAAAGTAAATTTAATTATTTTCAAAGAAAAATTAGTTTTTCTTGGTCTAAGTTCCTAATGGATAAATGTTCTTGAAAGTACTGTTCTTCCCTTTCAGAAATTTACACTTCCAAGATGAAAATGATCTTGCCAAGACTAATTTTGCTTGCCAAGACTAATTTTTGAAGAAAACATTCTGTGTTTTAAAAAGAAGATGTTAAAAAATATATCTACTCTTCCAGCTATGCTTTGTTTATATCGCATGGGCCCAAACACTTAGTGTGATACATAATCATTGCTCTGGGTCATGCCAAAGTTTCTATTATAAAAGAGACCATATTGGGTTACTGGTTTCCCACCAGAGAGATATAGTGACTGCTTGCTAGGTCCAAGATACTCGTGCTTGAATGTTTTTGAATGGAGTGTAATTTCCTATGAGAAACCTTATCCACTGCCTATTCAGTTATACTCCCACTAAGAAAACTACTGTTGACACTTGCTGAATTTATACATATGAATCTCAGGCTGGAAATTCTCAATTGGATATTTTCTGCATTGTCTCCTTTTCACACACATTGCATAGAGTTCAATATTATAAGTGGAAAATTCATCCCTATATATTAACTTTAACCTACATTTGAGGAGCCCAGACACACTCGATGTAGTTTAAATATAATTAACCATTTACTGTCTACTGTCTATTCTCTACACACTTTTGAAAATCATGAAATAGTCATGCACAGGTGCAAACAAAAGCATGCTGAACTGACAGTGTTCAAGAGGAAATCAATGTTTTAAAATATGATGAGATAAGAGCCACCCAGTATTGACTCCAAGTTGTTCCAAGTTGTTAATAGGTGTGTGGTAAACACGTTGGCCTGGTGACCACTTTCCACTGGCTGCTGAGAGCAGAGACTTAACTAGACAGAGGCTGCATTCTCTGAAGCCTTGTAGTTCCCATGTCTTAGATGCCTCTGAACTTGTAATTTGCCTCAGGGTTGCAAAACTCTAAAATGTAGTTTGCAAGTGCTCTCTAATGTTCTCTGCATATGGGTTCCTGCTATTCAATCATAAAGTAAAAGAATATGGTGTAAAATTGCAGGGAAAGTGGCAGAAAACCTTGAAATAAGCAGTTATGGAAGAAAGCAATGTCCTGACCTGAGAGCCAGAACAGGAAGCCTTCACAAGAATCCTGAGACTACATAATTCCCTTTTGCTGTTAGATGCCCCCGTGCCAGACCTGGAGGTAGCAGCGTTACCTGGAGGAGGGGAGAAGAGTTCCTACAAGGAGGGGACCCCAGGGGGGGACCCCGAGGTGGGGGGGGAGATGTCGCCCAGGCAGCTTGCCCAGTTCCCTCTCCTGGGCTCTGGATTTACACACCCAAGTCCCTACTGGTCATCTTGCTCAGAGGTTACAGCCATCTCTGTCTAAATCACTGGCATTAAATGTCTTCTTTTCCTGCCCAAATGTATCCTGGTACAAGGACTGCACACTTTAGCAGAAACCAGATGCTTAAGCCGGATCCCCAGCAATCACTCACGATTCTTTCCTTTCCTTTACCACCTCCCATCCAGTGGTGAATTTTATTCCTTCCACCACCAAAAGTGCATTCTGATCCTCTCAATTTCTCTCTGTCTCTCCTATCACCAGCCTAGTCCACTCTGTCCTCATCTCTCCCCCCAGCTCCTGTTAGAGTGTCCTGCTTGTCCTCCTTCTCATCCTTTTCAGTGTAACTTGCACAGAGTAGCTAGGGCAAGCTTTTAAAACCAGACGTGGTCCCTCCACTACTTATAACCCTTGAACTGTGTTCCCAGTTTCCTTGAATAAAAGGTGCATCCCTGTTCATGTCTCATGGACCTGATGTGATCCTGCTTCTGACAGCTCATCTCTGCTTCTAGGCTCTGCATGGTCCATGAGGCTCTGGTCACAGTGACAGGATTATTTTCCCCTTGAACACGACAGACTCCTTGAGATCTTTGGTCTTTGTACTTCCTGTTTCCTCTCCTTGGATGGTTTTCTCAGAGGTTTCTATTGAGATGAATTCTTCCTATCACTCAAGTCTCAGCTCAAATGTCATTTGCTTTGAAATCACTGACCCTAGTCAATATCTTACATATCACCTGTTCTGTTTTTCTTCATAGGCTAGTAACTCTCTGGAGTTTCAAAGAATTTATTGTTTTATATATTTTATTGCCTGTTTCCAACTACTGGAAAATGATTTCCATGAAAACTGGCTCTGCCAGACTTGTTGCTGTAAATCAAGCATTACGACCTGACATCTAGGAAGCATTTATAAAAATTTGTTCTGTCCACAGAAAGCCTATGACCAGTCCCAGCAGGTGTTAAACACTCGTATTCAGCATAAAATCTATTAGCTTGCATAATGCTTTCAAGATGAGTACTTGTGAGACTACTAAATCCCACTCATTTGTGAAAAACTAGAAGGTAAAAATCAAGTCCTATTGATTCTAATACATGTTAGTCAAAAACTTGGAAACAAAAAAGCCTGAAACAAACACATCAGCTTCTTTCAAGATAAAGCTTAAAATCTCTGTAGTCTATACCCAAATGGCACACTTGCTTAAAGATTATTTTACTAACTGTCCTTCAGCAGAAATCTTTCAGTCCTTGGAGAATGTTTCTGTCCTAAGAAACCATACGTAATAATTTCCTGTAGGCCTGTGTTTCTAAAGGTGAAAGGTAACCTTGATAGTAATTTAGATCAACCATCTCAGTTCATAAATGAGAAATTAAAGCCACAGAATTTAAATAGCCCATCATCACTCTGCCAGATAGAGGTCAGAATGGGACTTGAACTTGTGACTCTTAATCCCAAGGTCAACTTTTTCCAGTATATCAAGTTGCTTGCATCCTCCTGGTCAAGAATAAAATTTCCCTCATCATTACTGAGCTGACTTAAAAATAATCATTTGAAGCCTTAAAAGAGAAAAAGGCCTCTATTTTTTGAGCATAGACAGGATGTAATATGTATCAATTTTAAGAAACAAATAAAATGTTCACTATCACATTATAATAATCAACAATAAATCATATTTTGGGCCCCAAGGAAATTCATTATGACATTTGAATGTCCTAGTGACCAGTCTCCCTCTGAAGTAAGTTATTCCAGTTCCTTCCCCTAATGATATCTGAGCACACATCAGGAAGTATTGCAAAACATAGAGTAATATCTTTAAAATGGAGATTACTATTTGTTGGGTTTTAGAAAAGATATGCATTCTAAAGAAGGTGAAACTAATCTGAAATGTTTTCTATTCCTTAGGGATAATTTCTTTAAATAATTCAGAGTTTTTGCCAGGTATTTCTTTAAAAATGAGTGCAATTTTCAGGAAGTATTGAAACTTACAGGAAGAATATATATACTAATAGGGGCATAATGGGAAGAAAGGCATGAAATATTCTGATGAGAAATGCACTGTTTCTTGCAGAGAACAATAATATCATGTGGTTTCAATACCTTGGGAAGAAAGCCAGTTGAATGGTAATTTAACAAAAAGATGAGTAGTTCTTTAAAATGTGAAAACAATGATAAAAAGCCGACTTTCTCAAATGATTATAGAAAGGAAGCCCTGTGCACAGGTCCTGTGCACTTTCCTGACATGCATGTATGGGAACCACACCCCGCTGATGCTCAGAGTTGCAAAACCTGTGCCTGACTTTGCTCCACATAAAGGGAAACTCATGAAGGTGAAGCGTCTGGTCTCCCAGGGACAGAGGACATCAGCTGCACAGTCAGAGGCCACTGCTGACATTCAATTAATGAGAGACCAACAGGAAATACCGTAAGAAGACGTGCTTTGCTTTGTACCTCTGTACCACATGGTGAACATTGTAAACTTGGGAAATCCAGGGGTTTTTTAATTATATGCAAAATTTATAATTATAACTTCATAATTTTAAAGTATAGGCAAATATTTATTAACATAGTTGTTTTATAGAGAGATGCAAGTAAGGAGTAGGCTGAATTTATTCCCCATGACTAGGTTATGGCAGTTTGTTATCAAGAAAAATAAAGATCGAATGGAAGCTTACGTCTTTGCTTCTCATTGTATTAAGAAATTAGTAAACTCACTTTACAGTAAGCTCAATTTTCTGTTTAAAAGAATTAAAGTTTGTAACGTGCCAAGTAACACATCTATTTCATATCTGAAAAAGGATAACATCACACTAAACAATAAGAGAGGATTAGGAATTAACAGTCATGGTTTCTTATTTCTTTTTGTGTTGCCCTTTTACATAAATATACAATGAGGACTATGAAGGGGTAGAATTTTTAAAAGGAACAAAAGTGAACAAACTTCTACCACTTCCATGCTCCTAAACCAAAAAGCAAAAGGACATAATTTTTCTAAACAAACTCCCTTTGTAGATGATGTTCCCAAATCAAAGTGCAAGATATATCCCGATAACAGAAGGAGTCAGGAGTTGAAGCATGAGTTACGATGACCCCAGAGGTCACTCTTCAGAGAAGTCACAGCACAAGCCTTGTCACCAGTCCTTTTCGGCAGAGCTAACGTAAGTTTTCCAGATGATATTTAACAAGACTGACCTTTGTTTATTTTATTTTATTTGCTTTCAGAAATGAAATGGATAAATGGAAAAAATCTATTTTTAAATATCAAGAACTGGCTTCCAAATTAATTCCTCCATTCTGAGTAAGTGTGAGGCCAGGCTGATGCAGAACTTCCGTATTTACAAGTATCAATGGGGCCTCTGACTTGCTGAATATCTTCCAGGAAGAGAAATACGACCCAAGTTACATTTCCTGAGAGTCAAGGGAGAGAAGCTTGGAGCTTACAGCCAGTCATTTCTTTCCCAGCTGACACCCACCATCAGCTGTCACATCACAAGCAATTTGGCTCCAGCTGGAGGGCTCGTCCGAAATGCCTTCTCATGCGCTGGTGCCGTGTCTGTGCACAGAGACTGAAATCTGGCCTTTTGTGTTTGTGGAGGGGATTCAGATAGAAAGGTGGTTAATGGAAGGACACAGCTTGGTTGACAATCTAGCTCTTTCACCTATTGTCATTAGCACCAGCTCATTGTGAAATCTCAGTGCCATTCAGATAAATTCCCTCTTTAGAAACAAGGTCCTTCTGAACGTTTATTTTTTCCTCAGGTCTTCCCTCTTCAAGGATGACCAAAATGTCCTGGGTTAAACCCAGTCCTGCCCTCCGTCGGTGCCTTTAGTCTGCCTCATCTCTGTGGGCCGGGAGCTCAGCACCCCCCTGCCCAGGAGCAGTTAGTGGCAAGGTTGCAGACCAAACTGAAAGCTATGGGTTTCCCCGGGGAAACAGGCTTAGCTGTTTGTTCTAGAATGTTTGCTGTTGCTCCCCCACCTTCCCCTTTATAGATGAATTAAGTTCAGACTCTCAGACCAACAAGACAGCCCACATTTTCAGACTTCTTTATATCTGGTCACTCTGCCACACAGGGTTTCTCAGCCTCCCTGGGAAGGCCTTGACTCCAGGGCCATCACTGCCCTTCCTCAGCAGATCATCACACACAGCCCCGCCTCCACCAGTTGCTCCTTTCCTCCCTGAAGCTTTCCTGGGCCTCCTCGGTTCTCCCAGAGTTTGAAATATGCATACCTGGAAACGGTGACCTCATCCCACAATGGCTAATTGTTGGCTTACGTTTCCCCAGCCAAAAGATTTTAAAAGCCCCACAAGAGTGATTCTGTGTTTATTCACCCTTAAATTTTCAGTGACTGTTTGTTGTTATTGGGAATTGAATGAAATGCATTATTACTGCATCTTTTTTTCCAGAGGCATCAGAGCTGGACCTAAAACATAGTGACATTATATCAAAAATATTATTTCTGTATAGCCCTCATAAGCAAAGATAATTTTATATTCTCAATATGAGTAAATCAAAAAAGAGGTGGGGAACACCAGAATATCAGAGAGCTCACCTGGTATCCACACCGCCCAGCTCTTAAACCACACTGAAGAAGAGTCAGGAGATGCCAGAGTGTACTTAAAATGAAGCACCGCAGGAAGCTCTGGGTCTGTGCCATGGTGCTTCAGGGCCCAGGACAGGCAGAGAGATGGTCAATGAACTCCTAAACTGCCCCTGCCCTCCAGCATGCACCTACAAGTATGTACACACACACATGCACACACGCACACACGCACGCACACAAGCCACAGGACCACTCTGCGATGGGAGGACTCAGGATGCACGAGCCTTGCAGAGGTTGCTGCCTCTGTGGAGCATCTTTTCGCAGAACGGATGCCCAGCAGGGCAGGGGACACACCGACAAGGAAACTAGAAAACAAGAAGTGCGCTTGCTTTGGAACATGTTCACAGACTCCGGGCTCCCAGAAGAGACATGCACAGCCTTTGGAAGGACCTGAGCTTCTCAAGTCTTGAGGGGGGACAAACCCTGGTGGTGTCATCTCTGAGGCCAACACGACATTATCTGAAACTTTAAATGAATGAAACCTAGGAACTTAGATGATAGGGGCCAGAATGGAGTAGAAATTATGTAAAATTACAGAAAATTTGTTAGTAGACCACAAAGAAGGAGGGAGATTTGACTGAAAACATCAGTGAAACCTGTGTGTGGACAGGAGGATGTGTTCCCAGTGAGCAAGAAGTACAGACAAGGGCAGGAAGTACAGACACACAGAGAAATGGGTTCACAGGGCTCTTCCACCAGTGTGGCACCAGAAACGCTGGTACTGATGCCAGGTGCTAGTAGCTTCAAAGCAGAGCTTCCCACAGTGTCCAGAAATCTAGTCAGAAATGAATGGTTATGGGACGGATGAGGAAGGAAAAGGGGTCAGTAACATCACTCCTCTGAGAAGTTCAGGAGGGAAGTGGATTGTCCAGGAAAATGATCCTAGAATATGGAAGGATTAAATCCACACCTGTAGACCAAGAGGCCAGGATACGACGGAGGGGCACCCTGAAGACAGAAGAGCAAGTGCGCTGTGGCGGACCGCGGTCTTAGGGGAGGACAGGGAAGCCAGGATCAAGACCTCTAGTGAAGGGCTGACCTCTGGCCGCAGAGAAGTCAGCCGAGGGAGGATTCTGAGAGGAGAGAGGAAGTTGAGATGGTTCACGTAAGTGGAATAACTTGGTCAACTCAATATCACACATTAATTCTGCACAGAGTCAACACACAGGTCCTGTTTAATTAAAGCCCCCACCAGACTTGTGATCATTTCCAAATTACAGAGTTCTATGCAGGGTGAGAGAAATTCTCAATGATTTGAATATTTTATTCTTTTAGTTTAAGATTTTAATATTTCACTCGATCTGGAACCAATGTATTTTAGGAAATATTACTGCTGACTGAAGTGACATTATAGGTAATGTATACATAATTTCTGTGAGTTGTATAAAATAACAACTGGTTTGGGTCTTTTTTTTTTTGGCTACCAAGTTTATTTTCTGATTAGACTGTGGTTAAATTGAAAGAATTGGAATCATAATAAGCTAACAAGGTTATTCTTCCTTGGTTGACATAAATTCCTAAATTTATCATTGAAATTATGATTATTTCTTCTCATTTGACTGTGTCTAGAAGTGTGGATCAGACCACTTAATGACATTTGGTAAAATATAGAGTTTCATAAACATCCATAAACAACCTCTTAGAGTTGTTACAAGGTTAAGCAGTAGTATAACAGGTGTTTTGCTAAGTCAGTTCTGGAGCTAATTCAGAGCCCCCGAGGCCATGATTTTCTGTTTGGAGGTTTGCAAGCATTATAAAAGCAAAACATTTGCTATTGATTTTGGTTAATCACTAATGAATCCTCATGGCACTCTTATGGGCCAAATAAAATCGCACATGGCCATGTATAAGCTTTTATGCCAGCTTTCTGCTCTGTATTCTGGAAATACACAATGCCTGCTTCATAGATGTACATATACCATCTTCTCCCAGCAGAAGCTCAGTCCAGTCTTACAAGATAGGATTCACTGAACAAGAGGTTAATAAAGACAACAAAATCCTAAACTGTCCTCCAACAATAGAGGGAGATTAATTAATGCTAATTAATTTGCCCAAGTAATGACTGAAATAGAACACCTTAATTTTATTACCTTATGATGTTTGTGTTATTATGATTGTTCAGTGGTACATTTAACTGGTTCTTCGTCACTCTCTTGGTAGATGGCATGGAGACATTTTAAAAAGAGATACTTTACAAATAATTAGCCATAATAAAATAGGAAGTAATTCTGGATTTGAGGGACAGATGATTGGTGTTTTTTCTAGATCTAACTATTTATTCATGCTATTTATTATTTCTGGAATTTTATGTGGACTACTTTAATTCACTCACTTCTACTTTTACATTCTTAAAATGGTGATATGGCAAGTACATCAGAGACTAAAATAGTAACAAGATATAAGGAGGCAAAAGCACTTCATAAAATCACAAAACATTTCAAATTGTAAAAATCATTAGGTAATGAGCTATGGGAAAGAGTTAGAAATAATATACTTTATTTTTGATGCGTTGGTGAAAAGAAATTCTTGCTAACCTAAACTGTCCAAATAGTTATATAATTGTCCAACAAAACTGAAATGCTCCTTGTAATATTTCAATTTGAGATCTTAATAATTTACTTAGCATAGTCTAAGAACCACTTACTCTTGTGTTAAGCACTATGTTAGACAAAAATATGAGTAGCCCCAGACTTGCAAAAGTTATAAATCTGAGCAATTATATGCCCTGCTTAAAGGGGGAGTTAATGTAGGAAATGGACTCTGGAGAAAAAGAATACATTTCTGACCATATGATATTTTTTGAGAAGCCAATTACTATTTTAAGTGACCACAGATTTTTATAAGAACTTAAGCCATCTGGATGTGGGAAAAATTGTGTATCAGTTCTCTGGAATTTTGTCAGGGGGCTTAAGTAAAATGCAGGGTATCAGAGAAAGTCAAATTGCCTGCCACTTGTGAAACAGATAACCAGAACTGGCAATGTTTTTCTACTGTAACAGTTGTCTCACAATGGTTATTGCATTTCTCCATAACTTGACCTCCAGGGTCTCATGATTTAACTCATGGGTTTTGCTCAGTCTGGGGTTATTTTCCCTCTCCCCAGCTGTCCACTTCTGATAGTCCTGTAGTGTGAATTTCTTATCTTCCCATCTACGGGGATTTTGTCCTCTTTTGGACACTCAAAGCATTAATGATATGCTTAGAATTACAATGATTTTTTTACTCCTTCTTCTGAGGGAAGAGTATCAGACAGGAGTCACATCCTCCTCCTCCTATGAACCCTGAACCCCACTGAGCATGAGCTGTAGGCTACTGCTCTGCCCTGTGCTTAGAGGTAAATGAAAAAATGCGCATTTTTCCTCAGAAATGAGAACCCAGCCTTTTCTCTTTCAAAAAAAATGCATACATTTGAGGTTAGAAAGTGAATGTGTGTGAGTGAATTGTAGTTTCTCATTACATTTCATTGAACCTTTTTTGTAACTTAATTGCTAAAAATACTCTGAAGATAATCAGCCATACATACATCTATTAATAATTAACATTTTAAATATAAATTAATATTAAATAACTCCATTTACAGTTTCTCAATTTACAACTTGTATGAAACACAAATATATTTTAGCTAAAGGTTAATCTACCCACAAAATTTTCTGTATGTTTAATATTTTTTTCTCCCAGACTAACAGAATATGCCAGCCTAAGAAAAAACTTTAAAGTTGTATGAATGCTGTAGAAACACACAGAATCAATTACTGATACATTCTACTTCCACAAAGTAATACTGAGTTATATTAAGGCTGAAAAAGGAAAAATAACCATTTTCTCAAATTAGAAGGTAATAATAAACTAGTAAACAAACACACTAAACTACAATAACCTCACATTTCACACTTTAGTAGCCATTTTTATACAAGTAATTTGTTCTTCGCACATTTTAACTTGTCTTGATTTTTTTCTCTTTTTTTTGGAGACAGGGTCTCACTTTGTAGTTCAGGCTAGTCCTGAGCTCATTATGTAGCTCAGGCAAGCCTCAAACTTAGCAATCCTCCTGCCTCTGCCTCCTGAGTGCTGGGATTAAAGGCATGATCCATGACACCCAGCTAATTTGCCTGGATTTTGTAGAAAAAAGTAAGAAAAATTCTTATGATTATTGAGAAGTACACTCAATACTGGGAATTTGTATTGTATACAATGTACCAATACAGAGAAGTACATATTTCCAGACATCTTGTTTTGTTTGTTTTGTTTCTGAAATGGGGTCTCTGTCTTTCAGGCAGGCCTTGAGTCTCTATGTACCCCAGGCTGGCCTCAAACTCTTGATGATCCTCGTGCCCTAGCCTTCTGAGTACAGGGATCACAGGGGTGCACCACAACATCCAGATTCCATGTATTCTGAAAAATCTGTACAAAGGTAAACTTAAAATTCTATTGTATTTAATACATGCAATTTTCCTAAATTGTTTGGCTTGAATTCTGTGAACCTAGCAAACTTTTCTTTGCATTTTAAGAATGTATGACTCAGGGACTAACCTCATACATTCTCTGTAAGCCAAAGTATAATTTAGAAAGTACAGCAATGACATAAAGAATTGTGTGTCACGCTCAGTCAAATCTCATGAAAACAGCTGGGTAACTTCTGAACTAAGTCACATGTCATTATACAGGAAACTGGCTATCTAGGCAATGAAAGCCTGTCCAACCAAAAACCCAGGGGGTGCATAAACAGTCATTCCGTAGCTTAATGGAATTGTAAGTAATCCTCCCAAAACATCCAGCAATTACAAGCTTCAGTATCAGAGTTCCTAACATAGTTTTGAGCTTCACAATCTAACTTGGTTTGGAGAGGACTCAAAGATGAGCAATAAAAATGAAACATGGGCTAGAAAATAAGCCCTTCTGAGGGAAGGAATGAAAATCTTGGAAACTGGCTTTCAGATGATCTGTAAGAAAGTCTCACCTTTATAAGAGAAGGGGGTTGGAGTCATGGAGGTTAAGCTTGAATAACAAGGCATTATGGTCTAGTTTTTTCTCAAGAGAAGCCAAGAGAGAAACACAGCTTTTTCCCATACCGGATCTCTCCAGCGGGCTCCAGGAAGGCAAAGTAAAATTTACATTCGTGGATGCACAGAGCCTAGTGAAATGCTGCTTTCACCCGGATCTTCCACAAAGGTCAAAAGAATAAAAAGAAAAGCTCCGGACCAGACTGTGCCTACTTCACTGACTCACAATGCTGTCTGTCACCTACACAGAAACAGTTTAAGGCATGTACATATCACATTATAGCTTCTATCTATAATTGTGAGTTTTTAGTTTAAAAAAAGAATAATTATGATTTGAAAAGAAGAAAGAAAGCACACGTATGTAGGGGGTGGGGGATTGTGGGGTGGGTAGGGATATGGGTAAAAATGAGAATTAATTTGTGTCATATACTGGTACAAATTCCCCAATGTTGAGTGTGATTGTGAGCTGTCTATAAAAATGTACCAATAAAGAATTCATTTTTTTAAAAAAACTAACATTTAAAAATCAAAATGTCTAATGGTACTGAGGGCACTGAGGAATATGTGGAATGGAGGGGGGAGACTGTGCGGTGACAGAATTAACCAAGATACTGAAAATGATTTGCATTCTATAAGATTATAGGAATAACAGTAAGTACAGATACAAACGTTTCCTATACGCTGTAGCATCGTATTTAGTAACAGAGGAGGCTGTGGAAAGGCCCGTGTAGAAAAGACATGCTGGCAGAATAAGCCATTCAGCAGCAGAAAATACAAGGTACCAATCAAGCTGGACAGGACATTGACAGCTTCCTCAGACTTAGGACTATTTCCAAGAGAAGTGCTGAAGCCCAGAGAATCGGGAAGGCTCTAAGATCTCTTGTACGCCTATTCCAAATAATTACAAAAGTCAGGATTTCCTACTTGCCGGGCATTACTGTTTATAACAACACCAAAGGCAAATTAGGATACTTCCTCTTATTTTTTTTTCCTTTAAGACATGTTCTTTCTGTTTGTATGTGAATAATTTTCTTAATTTTTTGAAGTACACATTGATACTGCTTTCCCAGCAAACAACTGGCAGGTATTTTTTTCTGTTTGGTTATTTTTCTTACTTCTAAAAAAAAAAAAATCTATCTTGGGCTGGGGATTTAGCTCACGTGGTACCATGCCTACCTTGGAAGCACAAGGGCCAGAGTTCAATCCCCAGTACCGCCAAAAATAAAAAAGAAATCTTTATTTACTGATCCATAAAGACATAAAAATTATACATATTAATGGGACATGAGGTAATGTTTTAATCATCTATGAATAGTGGAATGAGGGTGAACTTATCTCCTTCTAACCTCTATCATTTTTTAAAAATTATTGAGTTAACTGGTACATTACAGGTGAAATTTATGGTCATATTCATCATTTAGAATGTGCACCTGTACATGATATATCTTGATTTTTTTTATTCCTGTAACCTCCCCTCCCCATATATACATCAGCTTTGTTTCCATTTTTTTCCTTCTTCAATTTTTCCTTTTCCTTCCCCTGCTTCTCCTCCCCAGCTCCCCTTGCTCTTTAACATTTTCCTATCATTTCTCTATGGGGGAAAACTTACAAAATTATTCCCTCTAGGTTTTTTTTCAGATATTTATTGGTACATTTTATATACAGCTCACAATCAGAGACAACACTGAGAAATCTGTACCAGTATATGACACAAGTTAATTCTCATTTTTACCCACATTCCTACCCACCCACAACCCCCATCCCTTATATACATGCTCTTTCATTTTCTTTCCGAATCATACTTATTCTTTCCCCCTCATTATGTTCCCACACAAAATTCCTTTTGGAAATTTCCTTACAAAAACTATCATTCTAAAACTCATTTACATCTACTCCTCTAGGTTTCTGTAATATACAGTCACCCCACTGTCTAAGAGCAACCCCAGAACTTCTTGCTGTAACTGCAGAAATGGACTGAATTCAGAACATAACAAAACACACCAAGCCCTGGGCCACCCTAAACCTGTGCTGCCTGCGTGCACAGCCACATTACCTGGGGCCCCTACCAGCATGGCCCAGGGGCCCCGCAGGCCTGTGTGAGGCAGAGATCTGACCAGCACACTCACTCAGTCCACTCCCTCACGAGTCTCACCCAGGATGTACAGGGACAATCAAAGCAAGCCTGGGGCCGGAAAGCCTCCCGTTTTCCACATAAAATGCTTCTGCCTTTTCCCAGACTGATTCTCCAAGGCGGTTTATTTCTAAATCTGTATAAATAGCTGCAACCACACTTCGGGCTCATTGAGAGACTAGAATGGCATCAGGCAGAAGCACCCAGCATACTTGGCACCGTGGCGAGTAAAATGTGAGTGGAGCTCCTTGACACCTGCCAGTCACCCACCAGGTCCCCTCCCGTTTCCTGTAGGGAAGCTACCAGCTTCTGCTCCTGCGAGCCAGAGAATTCACTGCCCAGGACTGGGCAGTGCTTTCAAGCCAAAGGCTGGGAAGTGGATTTCAAGTCAAGCTGAAGATGTATAATCTCATGGATTCGAAGGGGAGTCACACTGCTTGAACGTGGCAGCAAGTTTGCTAATGCAGCTCCATAAAGTTAGCTAAGTCTTTTTCCTACTGAAAATCCACTGAATTTTAAAATGACTTTCTCCAATTCTTTCGCCAAATGGCCAGAATCACAGGGGTTTAAATCTTAGGAAGAAAGCAAGAAAAAGTGCATCTCAACTTTTGGAAGAGAATGTATTGCCTTTTCTAAACAGTCATTAGAGTTATCCACCACCAATTAGGACATATACATATGAAGTACCACACACCTTGCCTTTCTTTCTTTCTTTCTTTCTTTCTTTCTTTCTTTCTTTCTTTCTTTCTTTCTTTCTTTCTTTCTTTCTTTCTTTCTTTCTTTCTTTCTTTCTTTTTCTTTTTTTAGACAGGGTCTCACTTTGTAGTTCAGGCTGGCCCTGAGCTCACTATGTAGCCCAGGCAAGCCTCGAACTCAGCAATCCTCCTGTCTCTGCCTCCCGAGTGCTGGGATTACAGGCGTGAGCCACCATGCCCAGCACACCTTGCTTTTCTTTACAGGATTTGGATATCCAAACATGGAGCTGCTGCGCTGTCCTTAAGCCTTGCTTGTAAGGTCACCTGAACAGCTGAATGTGACAGCACTTGTCTGTACTTATAAAAATCCCCTATTTGTGCCGGGCGTGGTGGCTCACGCCTGTCATCCCAGCACTCGGGAGGCAGGGACAGGAGGATTACTGAGTTCGCGGCGGCTTGCCTGGGCACCATTGTGAGCTCAGGGCCAGCCTGAACTACAAAGTGAGGCCCTGTCTCAAAAAAAATAAAAAATAAATAAAAATAAAATTTAAAAAAATCCCCTATTTGACAGCCGCATGCTTGGGCCAGTCTCTGTGGTCAGACCCGAAGAGGTGCCAGCCCCGCCGGCATCCACAATCCTGTATCAGTCACTCTCCTCAACGCTCCCTCTCTTATCAGTTAACTAGCAGTCTATTTTCAAGAAATGTCATGAAGCAAAACTACCTAAAGTAAAAAGTTTCAAAGAGAGTTTTTTGAGGAAAGACTGAGGTGTGGACCTGCAGTAGTTTATACAGGGCCATCTGAGGATAATTCATAAAATGGCTGGGGAGCTACTGTATTTCTTTTTGATAATTCAGATGTTGGGATTCTTGACAGTCTTGCTAGTAACTTAAATATTCACATATGTTGTCACACAAAATGTCTGCAGTGTACATTAAACCAAATGAAACTCTGATGCTTTTCTTCATTGCCATATATTCATATGTGGGAACATTACCATTTGACTCAAAGAATAAGTATCATGAACATATCCACTGCTGGCTTCCTAATTATGATCAAGTCATCCTCAAATTGTTGCCACCATCTGGAGAGTTATTATCCTGTATAGCTGTTGATCAGTGGTCATGATTTAAATGGCAATTCTTCTTTTTTTAGAATATGTTTGGAATATATAGAAAGTACATTCATCGTGGGAACTGGTACATATTCATATTGAATTTTAATCTTTTTACTCTCCCCTGACCCTCCCTCATTGGTCCCTTCTCCCAGGTACCTTCCCATCTCCAAAACATTTATCTTTCTGTTTCTGGTCATCCTCTATTTTGTTTCAGGTTTCACATATTTTTTTAAAAAACACAATATTTAGCCCTCCATATCTAAATTATTTCATTTGTCATTATAGTCTCTGAGTGTACCCATTTTCCTACAAAGGGCTTTATGATGAAGTACTACTCCATCTGTCTGTCAATGAGTAATTCTTTTTTAAAAACCTAGGTATAGTCATAGAAAATACAAGTGTAAAACAGCAAAGGAAAACTTTGGTAAATTTACCATAAAATGAAAAGAGTACCAAGACTATTTTTTATTCTGTATGATATATAAAGTAAACACCTAATAGCTTGATTATTTTATCTTATCATGAATCATAGTCAATATAGAAATAAATACAATGTGTGAGTTTTATGTCTCTAAACATATATTGTGTCTTGCATTTTAAAGTTCACATTTTAAAATTTAATATATACTTTAAACATAAATAATAGTTCTTAAAATAAACTTAATTATCATCCACTAAGGATCATGCTTCATAGGTATAATTTACATTTATACTCTTTAACAAAGATCAGACTGTGAAAAGTTTTATAAACAGCAAATATATAAATGGCACATGTCCTACTGCATTCACATGGCAAGGACACTGATAGAAAGATTTTTTTTTACTGAATGATTTGCAATCTCTCCAGAAAATAGCTTTTGTGGTATTATTGAAAGACAAAGAAAAATTAGTTTACTTACATAGTATCTCTAATAAGAAGTGTGCTTCCCAACTTGAAACAGCTTTTATCTCCTTCACAAAATGCATGTCTCAGGGAAAAGCTCTCTCCTAAATCAAAACCTGTAAAATGTGACACATTATTTAATCATTTTATGAAATTTAATAAACTTATGAACAATGATTTTTAAACTAGATGTTTTATTATAGATGAATACTTCAACTAAAATCCTGTAATTTGAGCAAAATTTCTTGACTTTATTCTTCTCCTTTTAGGATACAGGAAGATGAAACTCACTTTGCGTATAGAATGTGTAGCCAATTTTCTAAAGAAAAATTCACACCTTTCAAAGAACTCAAACACTTTGTTTTTGACCTTGAAGAGTGGTGGCGAACCTATGGCACGTGTGCCTCAGCTGGCGCATAGAGGCTTCTCTGTGTTCATGTCACAAGTTGGGTGAGTTTTTTTTCTCAACTAAATCCTCGGTATTTAGGTCTAATTGCAGTGTTGGCACTTCGTGATCAATAAGTGGGTTTGGGGTTGCCATTTGAGTACTGATCTCTGAAAGGCTGGCCATCACTGATCTAGGGATTATCCTAAACATGTAATTATAGTAGCTTGTTATAGCATCTCTGATGAATATACCGAAGTAAGACAAAAATTCAATTTTAAACAGAAGTCATGGTTTCAGAGAATTCATATCAATGAGAAAAGCTCAGAATTTAAATGCAATATATATGTTGTATGTGTGTGTTTGTGTCAGAGAGAAAGAGAGACAGAAACAGAGACAGAGTGGGAGAGAAGGAGAGGGGAAGGGAGGGGAATAGAGAGGAAGGAAAGTGAAACAAAATGAGTGAATATATTAAAATATAATTATAAAGTACTTTTTCTTTCATTTTTACTCTGGTAGGATATATGAAGTAAACACTTAATGGTTAAATTACTGTATTATTTTAATGTACCATGAAGTATGGTAAATAAATATTAAGGGAAAGGAAAGAGGGGAAGAAAAGAGAGTAGAAAAAAATAAGAATGCTATGGTACTTGTGACAACATATAGGTAGTAAGATTTTTCTCATAGTTTTTTTTTCAAAATTTCTATAGTACATGAAACTTTTATAATTTTTAAGTAATTTTTTCTCTAATAAACAGGGATGTTGCTGACTTTAAGTTAAGCTATACAGAAATCTTTCAGCAGGTTTAAAGTACTTCTGCATTTTTCAGTGTCAGTCTTAGGATCTTAAGTTACAGTGGTAGAGAATCACTCCAGCATATTACATATTTGGCAAAAATTTTCTACAAGTACTTCTTTATAAGGAGTTACATCACTTACCTGAAACTTCAGGTTTATTTCTGCCATCTTGTATAAACTGACTTCCTTCTGTTGTCAGTAGAGGACATGGTTTTTCTATAAAAAACAAAAAGTATGAGTTATTTGCATCACCTTTCATTTTTGTTTTTGTTTTTGTTTTTGTTTGGGGTTTTAACCCTTGGTGTTCACACTGAGCCACATCAACAGCTCTTTTTAATTTTTATTTCAAGACACAGTCTCACTAAATTGCCTGGGCTGAGCTTAAACTTATGACCTCCTCAGTCTGCCTTCCAAGTGTTAAGATTTAGGGCTTGCACTGTACACAGACTCCATTAAACTTTTAAAACAGATGTGCATGTCATGATACAATCGGAACAACAGGTGATAATAAAAATAAATTGAACAATTTTATTGAATTTCTGTAAATTGAGAATATTATTCTTCCTGTTTGCAAGACTCTTCAGTGTTTACAGGACCAGAGAAAGTGAGAATTTGTTAGTCTTAGCTACTATTACTACTGCCATTAGTCCAGCACTCCATTTCTACATTTTTAACACGAAGAATACAATTAACTTCAATAACGTTAAATTTTCCTATTCACAATAATGTATTACTAGCTGAACAACTAAACTACTCTCTTTTTCTGTCACTTTAACTCAGGTGTTGGTATCAGGTAATATTAAATTTCTAGTACAGAAGCCCAGAGTCCAGGGCAGCGGCCCATGTTGTCCATGTTGAGGATCTGGACCCGGAAGGCCCCGTGGCCAGTGGTGGGAGCCAGAGAGCCTGCGCCAGAGGGTGAGGGTCTGCGCCAGCAGGCTGAGGGATCTGCACTGGAGCCGGGAGGCGACGCTCTGCTCACGGTGACGATCAGGGCTCCCCTGTGACAGCAGCAGCCGTCCCTGGTGACGGCCAGGACCCGCGCTCCTGTGACAGAACAGCTGTATCAGGAAAGCCAGCCGCGCACACCAAAGCTTCTCCAGGAAGGTCCACAGCCCGCGCTCTTCCCCTCCGGTTCGCTTTGTGTGCTGTTGGCCGCGATCCTCAGGCGGGTCTTCGGTGCCCAGACCGCGCTGACTCGGTTCAGCTGGTTGTTCTAAGTTGAGCATTAGTGAACCTACCATAGTGACTAAGACTTTAAACTAAATGAATTAAATATGTTGGCATCATGCAATCACAAGTTTAATTCTCCACGTCTGAAGTTTACGTTTGGGTCTTATGACTTAAAAGTTTTAAATACAAACAGGAGATGAACTGTTTAAAATCAAGTCTACCTCCTCCTCTGTGAGAAGTGGGAGTTGCCAGTTCTCTGACTCTAGTTTTCAGCTGCTCAGCCGTTCACTGGATCAACGCAGCACAGACCTTCGGGTGGAACAGGTTTCACCTTAAAACATTCAGCCAGAAGACCAACTTCCTGTCTGCATTCATAATATTTTTTGGTAAAAACAAAGTATCTTACCTAGATGTCTGTACTAAAAACTAGTAGAATGTTGCTGAGGGAAATCAAGGCCTAAATACTGATGGAATAAGCCAAGTATTTAAATAAAAAAGATTTCATTATTCTTACAATTCTTAGTTTTAACACTACATTTCGTTCGATCATGATTAAGCTCCCAACAGACTGCTGTGAGTGTGTGTGACAACTGATAAGCTGATTCTCAAATACATATGAACTATAAAAACTCACTTAAAATATGTAAAGGAAAAAAAACTCAGCAACAACTTAGAGAACTTAAACTATTGTGTACCAGGAAATTTTATAATGTGGGGTTATACCACATAAAGAAAAGCAGATTAGTGAAACAGACTCACGGGACTCCAACAGGTTGCCAAAACAGATCCATGTAGAAATAGTCTCCATATTTACTATAAAGGATTTCTGCCATTCAGTGGGAAAAGGGGGATGATCTGCTCAATAAATGGCATGGGGTTAACTGGACCTCCAGACAGAAAAAACAACCTCACACCTTATTTCCCACAATGCACAGAAATTAACAAGACATAATCATAAGTGTGAAAAATAAAAGAACACAGATGTGGAAATCACATTAAATCTTCACAGACCTTATGTGTGGGCTGGTGTTGCAAGATATTTTGAAAGAGGTACAGAAAGCATCACACACAGGAGAAAAAATTGATGAATAGAATTTCATTATACTCTTTTTTAAAATCTTAGAAGAGTAAAAAAGGCAACCAAGAGACCGGAAGGTATGTGTAAAACATACATCCAATGTGTCATATTCAGAATATACAATGAGCTCCTACAAATCAATACCAAAAAATTGAAAGACTAATTTTTAAAATGTGCCAAAAATTTTAAAGCACTTCACGAAAGAATATTCAAACTGCCAACCAGTGTACTGAAAAATATTCAGTCATTAGTAACACAGAAATGCAGAATTAAACCACAGATACCATTAAATGGCTAAAATTAAAGAAGTAATGTCAGCAGGTGTCCACAAAGATATGATATAGAATAAGTAGAATTCACTATGTCCAGCAATATCTATATAAATACTTCTCCCCCAAAACAACCCATTACATTTCCTCTGATAGTAGAAATTAGTACAAGCATCTTAGAAAACTGTTTGAAAGTGTTTACTAAAGCTAAATATACATGAACCCCATGACTTAGAAAATTAATGACCCAAGAGAAATGGTAGCAAAAAAATGATTGTCAATGATCTTGTTAGATAAAAGTATACACGATTGAATTACTTATAATAGTCTAAATCCAGAAGAAAAACAAAAATTAGTTCAACAAGAGAATAAATTATACTATACACAATGAAACATTGTATAGCAGTATAATAGAATGACCTAAGGATACATGTAACAACTGGACTCATCTTACATACATAATATTAAGTGGCAAAATATCACTCCTCCCAAAGTATATACTGCCTAATTCCATTTATATGAAGTCCCAGAGAGCACACAGTTCCACTGAGTCAGATTAGTGGCTGTGCTGGTGGAGTGTCACCCACAGTAGGTGCAGAGAAACCATTTAGGGTTCTGGAAATGTCGTATGTTTTCATCTGACCATCACATGGGCATATAAATATATGTGCAGAACTATCTCAAATTGACCCATTCATTAATTTTAGTTTGCATAACAACTCAGTAAAAAGAAGAAAACACCATTTCTGAGAGAAATATTTTATAGTAAAAATGATTCTTTTAAAACTTTAAAAACTAACTTCTGATCAAATTTTTATAATGACTATGAATGATCATCTGGGCATAATAAATTAGATTAACTTTTAAGTTGTTCTGTACGCCTCTGTCGATGACTGGCAAATCAAATCTCAGCACAGTGAAAAGATACTTTCCACTGTGACACTATGGTAATGAGGGGAAGGTATGTTGGCCCACTTCCAAGTTGGAAACAGTATATACCTTATTTAAATTCTTCTAAGGACTTGGTGAATGTTTGATGATGTCAAAGTAATAAAGCTGTCACTCTGAAATGAATGGAATTCAACATTTCCAGCAATACTTATGTAAGTATTTCTCCACTAAAAATCTCTCGTTCAGGAAAATAAAATGCCATTTCATATCTGTAGGACTCATGCTTTATTGTAAAAATATGTACAAGTTAAATTAAAAATAAACATAAATTATTTCAGAATCAGATTTCAGGCACAATAATCTGAATGCATGAAGTCGTAGGAATCCATTGAATAAAAAATGTCAAGCCAATGAAGTGGGTGTCACAAGTTGACTATGCTAATTTATTTAAATATTGACAGTATGTCTGTACCTTAAAGATTTATAGATAAGACTCAACTACATCAATATGCATCAGGTAGACAGAGACCATGCATTCCACACTCTCTGCTCTAAAGCTCTCTGGAATATTTCAAGGGCAGTGACTTATAGTCCATCACCAAAGATACACTGCTTAGCGAATCTTCACCAGGTTTGTTTTTCAACAGCAAATACAAACATCTTTAACAAGATGACACTAGGATGTTAGTGACTCTCAGGTCCCTTTATGTGGCTTGAAGAACCTGAGCAATTTGGGGGGTGAGAGGGTTTTAAAAAGGAACAAAGGCAACAGGCAGGCAGCTTGGTTAGATTTGCATATGTCATGGTTCTATCTGGGCTACTTTCAGATAAAATGCTTCTGAGTTTTAAGCCTGCTCTCTTTTCAAACTGTGTGTGCACGTCATCCAGGAGACAGATCACAGAGCCGCTCCACGGCAGAGTTGAAATAAAGCACATTTCTTACAAACTGACTTTTCTCCTCATATTGAATAGTTTTTATCAAAATCTTACTTTACATAAAATCATAGGTTTTTGTACTCTAGAAGGCTAAGGAAGGAGAATAAAAAGTTCAAGCCCTGATTCAGCAATTTAATGGTTTAGTGAGACCTTGTCTCACAATATAAAATAAAATCTGGGGGTGGAACTCAGAGTCAAGGCTCTGAGTTCAACCCCAACTCTCTTCCTCTCACACACACAAAATCATGTTTCTCATATCACACAAAACACAGATCCATTTCTCTGTGTCATGTGTTTCCTTATAGCCCTCATCCTTGGACTCCAGTCTCTGGGCCCTTTTGTTATTTCTTCCATCTGCTGAGCAGTACTTTGCCCCAGGGCCATGGTGCTAACTGCTTCCTGGGCTTCCCACGCCTTCTTCTCTCACTTCCCTCAGTCTTTGCTTAAATGTCCACACATGAGCAGCCTTCCTGCACACTCTAAGAACAAAATAACTTCTCCTTCCCTTCCTCCTGTGGGACTGCCAAACTCGACAAACAACATGCAGGGCTACGTTTCAAATTGGAACATCAGATATCTAGTCAAAATATGTTAATGTAACTTTGTCCCATGAAATATTTTGAATAGACTTATCCTAAAAACTTATTCACTGTTCACTTAAATTCAGATTTAGCATGGTATCCTGTGTTTACCTAGCCACTCTACTCATTGCCCATACTTTGTGAGGCCAGATATGATGTCAGCTAGAAATAAGGACAACACTGAAAGTGGAATAAAGAGGGGAAGAATTTAGATATAAGAAAACATAAGACATAATAGGTGAGATATAGAAAGGAGTGAGATTGGATTTGCTTTGATGGATAGTGATTTAGTTTACTAAATGAATCCCACCAGAGAAATAAGAGCACATAACACAAAGTAAATTAATCAGTGGGGAACAAGGAGGAGTTACAAATGTTGGCTGAGGTGCCATTAGAAATTCAAATGACAAATTAATTGAATAGACATTAAGAAACAAGGATACAGCAAAGGAATAGTAAAGAGTAAAAAGTAAAGAGATGAGCTACAGAATAGGAGATATTTGCAAAGTATTCAACAAACGAGGGATTAATACCTAGAATACATAAGGAACTCAAATGTCTCAACAGTGGAAAAGACCTCGAGTAATCTGATCTTTTTTTTTTTTTTTTGAGACAGGGTCTGAATACACTATGTAGCCCAGGTAAGTCTGGAACTCAGCAATCCTCCTGCCTCTGCCTCCCGAGTGCTGAGATGACAGGCGTGAGCCACCACGCCCAGCACTGTGGTATGTGGTATTGATGGCTGGTGGGTGTGAGTCACCACGCCCAGCATTGTATGTGCTTACTGGGATCGAACTCAGGGCCTTGCACTTGGGAGGCAGGCGCTGGAACCACTGAGCTAAATCTCCAGCCCTCGAGTAATCTGATTTTCAAAGTAGGCAAGTGATCTAAATTTCTCCAAAGAAGATATTCAAATTGAAAAAAAAAGTACACAAAGTGCTTACCATCACAAGTAATGAAAGTAATGCAAGCTCAAAACACCATTAGATAGTGACTGCAATTAAACAGCTATCATGAAAAAGGCAAAAAATAAATACTGGAAAGGATATGGAGAAAGGAGTTCTCTTGTATGCTATTGGGATGGAAGTTAGTATTGCCTTTTATGGAAATCAGTAAAGAGTTTTCTTAGAAAACAAAATACAGAATTATTATATGACCAACACACACCCCTTCTGAATACATACATAAAGGAAATAAAATCAGCACACAGAAGAGGTTACTCTATCTTCATATTTATGGCTTTGTTTACAATAGCCAAAATACACAATCAGCTAAGGTTCTCATCAGTAGACAAGCAGAAAAAGAAAATGCGGGGTGTAAATATTATTCGGACATGAAGAAGAATGGAATCTTGTTGTTGATGGCAACACAGGTGGAAGTTAAGGACATATGTTAAGTAAAATAGACCAGACAGAGAAAGACAAATCTTCTATTTTCTTGCACATATGCAGAAGTTGTTTAAAAATTTGATTTCACTGAAGTAAAGAGTAGAATCGTCATCATTCAATGCTAGGAAAAGTAGACCAGAGGGAGGTTAGAGGGAGTTGTATAATTGTTACCAAATATTATTACAAAGGAGAACAAGTTGTTTTGTTTTTCGAGGTGCTAAGCCCAGAGTGTCACTGAGTATGCTAAGTAAATCTGATGCCACCAAATTATATATACTCTTAGCCCCAGGAGAAGCAGATTTTACTGTTCTGAGGAATAACTAATGTGACTATATTTCACAATGGTTTATTATACATTTTATAAGAACTAGAAAGGAGGACATCTGAAATTTTCAGCACAAAAAATAATAAATATTTAAGCAGATGGAACTTCTCAATAATTGGCTTATGACACAAGGTACAGTATATACTGGTATGTAGTGAATTATAATACTGTGCCCCCAAAATACGTACAAATATTCTGTGTGAATTAAAACCCCGCTTTCAAATAAATAAGTATATGGACCTCAAAATGCAGGTCTAGCCTGGAAATAAATTTGAGAATGACTGACTGACATAAAAACTCGTATTTAAAACCAGGATGAATGAGACTGTGTGGGGAGCATGACAAGAAGAGAGAGCAAGGGTCATCTCTTAGTCGCAACATTTGTCTCCCCTTTCTTTAAAATCTGATTTTTCTGTTTTTTCATATCCAGAGAAATACATGTAACAAATATGCAGTTAAAACCCATGAGATTACCACTAAAATCTGCCTCATTTGGTAGATGTTCTATTTATCAATCTCATCTGCTTTAAGGTGATGGGTTTCCTCTGCCTATAAGCTGTCCCAGAACTAGCGGGAGCAAACCTGTCATGACAACAGCGCAGACTCGGGGTGGAGCGAAGACTGAAGAGCAACACCTTATAGCAGATAGAGAAAGCTGTGTTTGCCTTTTGCAAATGGAAGGACAATAGCCTTTAGGAGTTTTGCACTTTTTTACAGGTTAAAATTGACTTATTGGGTGCGGGGAAATCAAGTCTCTTCGTTTTGTTTGGTTGTTAGTAGTTCCCTTCAAGGGTCACGCATTTCAGACTTTATGAATACATCGCGTAAAAGAATATCTAGCAACCTCGGTTGAGAGAAAAACAATAGATTTTGTGAAATAGGAAATATTCAAAGGGAATGTGGTGGGGGAATGTAATGAGGGGAAAGAATAAATATGATTTGGAAAGAAAAAGAAATAGCACATGTATATAGGGGGTGGGGGTTGTGGGTGGGTATGGTTATGGGTGAAAATGAGAATTAACTTGTGTCATATACTGGTACAAATTCCCCAGTGCTGAACGCAATTGTGAGCTGTATATAAAATGTACCAATAAAGAATTCAATTAAAAAAGGAAAAGAACAAAAATAGGCAAAATGCACTGGACCAGAATATAACAAAAATAATATAAAAAGTGACCAAACAAGACAAAATGGGAACAGCTATTCTAAGAAAAATCACAAAGGGTCACAAAACTCCTGCACTGCTTGTCTTTGATCCCAAACTATTCCTCCAGAAGAAGATCCCTGCTTGGGGGCTATATAAGGAGCTAATTCTCTCTCTATGTTTGTGATGCTCCCTTCATTCCAAATTTAGGAGTTACCAAGTGCAGTTGTCTGTGCTATGATTTTTACATGGTACTGCATATATTGAACTCTAGGAGTTCTTAAAATCACAGAAGAAAATTCTCTCTATGGTAGCCTGCTTTTGCTCTAATTTTAAGAGTGAAGTGTCTATCAAAAGTCGTATTTCAGAAGACTAGCTTTCTCTGGAAATTAATAAAAAGCTATTTTAGTACAGTTCTGTGTATACTTTCCCATCCATGTTTATAATCAGTTTCCATCTAGACACTTGACGTGTAGTATGAGCTCTAAGCTAAAATGTTATTTAAATGGTCTTTGGTCAACTCTGGTTAGCCTGTTTTCTTTATTCTCTGGTTTTGTTACTACTTTGTTAGAATAGTTTAATATTTATATCTTAAAACACATTAAGGAAAATAGAAGAAACCAGTTAATTGATACATAGGTGTCTATCGCAGAGGAACAACTAATTACAGCAAATTTTAAGATTACCTAGCAGTGTATATATTTTAATACAATTCTCATTCTTACCTTTCTTTGACAAGTAACTGGAATCAAACTATGACACTAAAATTTATCAGAAGAATGAAAATATACAAATATGCCTTATTCCATAAAGTGAATAAAATAGTAAAGTTAATACAAGAATATGAAATGACTGAATCCTTAATACCTCAAGGGTTTAAAATTCACGTTGTTATTGAATCTTCCCATTTTTTTCTTGAAATCTGTCCCATCTGGGCTACTATTCCAGATTAGTGTTAAATACATCATCAAGCAATGCAATCAGAAGACTCAACCTATCTTTCATATATTTAGGTTTAGCAGTAAACTGTTGACAACTTCACAGGCGCCAAAGCTGAAACCCTAGCCCGTCCCTCAGATTTGTTATATTTTATTTTTAGATGTAATCACCTCCCTCCGGAAAATGGTTAGTGACCATGCACACAGGTCTGCACAAGGAAACTAAAAAGGAAACTTTGCACTATGAATCAGACACACAAGACAGGAGAAGCAGAAAAGCCCCAGCCAGGCCCCACCACTGTAAAGTGTGTCCATAATCCCTTTAACAGTGCTGCCCTGACATTTTCAATTAATGCCGCCAAGACCTGAACGGAAGCAATTTCCATGGCACGTTCAGCATGTATTGCTTCGTGAGCACCTCTACCAAATGGCATGGCAAAATCTTTCGTTAATTTCCTATAGTTCTACATGTTGTGTAAATCCATTCAGATTAATTTTTAAATGCATGTTCAGGGAAAATCTCTCAAAGGGATTAACTGAATAAAGCAATCAGGATCAGAAAATACACTTCTTGGTGATCCTTTCTACAATATAACCTCATTAAGCAATCAAAACGGTAGATACAAAAGCTACAAAAGCAAAACATATTGGCATATTCCGAGGTAGGAAAGTTCATGTGATACGGTTAGGTTCTAGAGAGATGCTGTAATCATCGTGCTTGTGGTTAAAATACTCTACATGTACATCAAAAATTTGTCCCAAGGACAGATACTATGTTAAATACTCTTCCCCAATTAAAAAAAATTACTTGAGTAATGAGGGGTAAAGAAAAAAATGTGATGGTAATAAAAAAAGGGAAACAATGCTTATGTATTTAGGGGGTGGGGATGGTGGAATGGAGAGGGGAATGGGAAAAATGAGAATTAAATCGTGTCATGGACTAGTACAAATTCCCAGTATTGAGTATGATCATGATGTGTATATGCAATGTACCAATAAAGATAAACTAAAAATTTTTACTAACGACAAAAAGTCAAATAAAATAACAAAAGATAAAAAGAATCTAGTTGGACAGAATGCAAGATAATCAGTTGGGGAAGAAAGAGAAATGAAGTGTCAGTTCAGAGGAGAGTTTCGTCAGGAGCCCCAGACAGTCTGCGTGAAGCCCATGGAGGAGCTCATTAAAGACGGAACTGGTCCCGCCCAGCCTGACCCGCAGAGAGGGACTCAGTGTCAGTGTCTCGGAGGACTCTTGCTCTCACTAAAACTGGAGAGCCATTCATGGGGCATCTTCAAATCATCCAGAACCTCCATCACACACTTTCATGTGCCAAAGACTGTCGCCCTTTATCCCAAGCACCGCCTTCCTTTCACATGGAAGAGGTCAATCTTCCACTTAAATTATGAAGCTCAATAAGTACTGTTCCTTCCGGAGACAGACATTGAGGAGAGTAGCCACACCAGAACGCAGTCCCTGCCCGTGGAGTTTTTTCAGTATAGCCATAGTTATTATGGTCTCTGCTTATTTATTTCTCAACAAATAAAGTGTTTTTCCCCAGGGTTGCATGACATCCGCAGGATATCATTCACACAGTAATGGAATATTTAAACTTTCACAAGGATTATTTTAAGAAATGCTAAATTAGTGTAAAATCTTAAAGACATGAAACTGTGAAAGGGTGAGGTTTGTTGTATCTTTATGAGTGACTTTTTATTTTTGTGTCCTCAAATTTGTGCCTAATCAAGTGTTTATACCTGTTAAATTACTACACAAATATTCAAAAGAATAAGTACAATAAGATGGAACATCAGGATATATCATATGTGATCTGTATAAGAATACAGCTTATGTATATTTCTATAGGAAACTTGGTGTGGGAATGTGATGAGGGGAAGGAATAAATATGATACAGAAAGAAAATAAAAGGGCATGTATAAAGGGGGAGGAGGGGGGAGTGGGTAGGGATATGGGTAAAAATGAGAATTAACTTGTGGCATTTACTGGTACAAATTTCCCAATATTATATGTGATTTTGAGATGTATATAAATTGTACCAATAAAGAATTCAATTAAAAAAAAGAATACAGCTTATGTGATCATTTTCAGAGAAGAACTGGTTTATTTTCTTTAGCAAATGTCTCTACAGTGTGTCTAATTCAGCCAAGTGGTATGAAGTACATCTAGCTCAGTAACGTCTACATACTCAAAGCTCAGTAACAGCCTTCCAAAGTAACCGCATATCAGAGATGTAAATAAATGTCTCAAATAGCTTTTTTAAACTCTTGGAAAATATTTATAAGAAGATTGGCAAATTTAACAATTGCAAAAAAATATTGTATATTGTAGTTCAAAAGTCACTCAAAAGATCTGTCCAGATTTTTCCTGGTATGAGATACTATAAAACTGACAAAAAAATTAAACTACATTTCTTTTTACATTTCCTATTCCATTTTCCCTTTCCCTTTTCCCCTAAGTTTACATGTGTTCTCATTAGTCCCAATTAATAATGATTTTCTGTACTTACTTGAACAGTAATTATTGAAGAAGAAAGAGAGGCAACATCACAGATGTGCGAGGACAGAAATACATGCGTATGTTTATATTTGTAAACATGACAGAAGGAATAGTTAGCTAGACATATAAAGTTCATGTAACAAATGAGCCCACTTTTGGAAATTTTTGATGAAAAGTATATAAAGGTCAGTAGTGGAAAACAGTGAATTCTGATTTATTCTGTCGCAGTTGATCTAATTCATAGCCTCTTCAACCTGAACACAATTTGTTTTAAAGATTACTTTAAAAAATTGAAGGACTAGAAATAACATTTGGCAATTGGACATGGGGGTGACCTAGATACCTGGCTTGTCTCTGACAGTCACAGAGATGGACGCAGGAAGCAGGAGCAGCGCCACCCAAGAGCAAAGTTTCCAAGAGCCTCTGTGCCTCATTGTGCCCTGAAACCACGTGAGCAATTGGCCACAGATCTGTAACAGAAAACAAAACCATTCAGATTGAGTGTACTGGGTTCCACCCTACATGCCCAGAAAATTCTCATATTTTATATTATATTTGTATATTATTCTTATATTTATATATTATCTTCTTATATTTATATTAAATAATAGGATATATGCTATTACAATACAATGTACATGTAATTACACAGAATGTATCACATGTCTTAATCTTCAGGAAACATTTTGAAAGAGAGTTTTGGATTGTTTTGCAGTTAATTATCAATATCAGTACAGCCTCTTATAATTTTCTCTTTTCCTCAATTTTTAAGAACCATTGCATTATAATAATTTATTTTTAAAAATATTTAGGAAAACATGCAGGAAATTTACATTTTAAACCATTTTAAGTGTACAAGTCAATAGATTAAGTACATTCACATTGTGCAACCATGCATGTCCACTGTTCCCATCCTGCAATCTGGAATTCTGTGCCCAGTAAACAGTAATTTCCCATTGCTTCTCCACCTTCAACTGGCATTTATTCTACTTCCTACTTTTATAAATTTCACTGCTCTAGTCACTTCACATAAGCATAATCCTTCAATCTTTGTATTTTTGACTTTAGTATAATGATCTTCAAGTTCACCCATGTTTTAGTGTATGTCAGAATTTTTTCAGAATTTTCTTTCTCTTTTTTAGACCAAATTATACTCTGCTGCATGCAAATACCCTGTTTCATTAATCCGTTCATCCTTTTAAGTCGCCCCCTTCTTTTGGTAGTTGGGAGTAATGATGCTGGGTATGGCGGTGCAAATATCTACGTGAGTCCCCTCTTTCAGTTATTTTTGATATACACTGAGAAATGAAATTGTTAATTCTACTTTTAATTTCCCGAGGAAGTACTACACCACATTCCATGAAGTTGCAAATTCTACATTCCTACCAACAATGCCCAAGTTTCCAGTTTCTCCACTTGATCCCAAGAATTGTTATTTCCTTTCTTCTTGATAGATACCATGCTGACAGGTGTGAGGTGTGGTCTCTGATGTTTTGAGCTGGATTTCCCTAATATCAGCCATGTTGGGCATTTCTAATGTGCTTGTTGGCCATTCATGTATTTTCTTTAGGAAAATATCTATTCAGATACTTTGCATTTTTTTTCATCCAGTTGTTTGTTCATAAAATTGTAGGTGTTCTTTTTATGTTCTGGGTATTACCCCTTATGAACTTATAATTTGTAAATGTTTTCACCTCTTCCATGAATTTTCTTTTCACTTTGTTGTCTGTGTACTTTGACACACAGAAGATTTTTAAATTTTCATATAGCTTTTTTCTTCTTTTGTTGTCCCTGTATAATATCATTTCGTGTCATGTACAATATCATTTTGTTACTTACATTTTTTTCTCTTCTGAATATTAGTTTTACATATTTTTACTTAAATGATGTCATCGTAAGTTTAAATATTTTGTTACTGGTTTTAATAACTGCTCCTTCCAGAGTGATTACTGAGCATGAGAAAAGTAATCTTTTATTGCCTCGCACGAGAAAAATGGAGCTGGGTGATGCCTGGTTTGCTTGAGCCTGTTGTTGCCACCACATAGAGCACTGATGCTCTTCCTCTGGATGTCTTTCTATGCTACAGGTATTATAATAAAATATTTCATAAACAAAATCCTAGTGACAGAAAACCTTAACATCATTTAATTAATTTTACTTTAGTAAAATAACTAAAAAGGAAATAAATCAGAAGTAAAAATATATCTCCCTTGGTATATTTGACAATCGTGGTATTATTAGAATAGCTATTCAAGAGTTCTAAATATGCAAATAATGATTCTACCACTTACAATCATTCAAAGTTTAATGCAGACTCAAGTACAAAAGAATCATACCAGTGACTAAATTCTGTGAGAATTAAACCTTTTTAGAAAATTAATGCCACCATCTTTGGTATTCTATATGTGCCAAATGCCCCACAATCATCATCTTAAAATTAATTCAAGATTTTAGATATTTTGGGATGAATAGCTAGGAGCGACAGTTGCAATATTAAAACTGTATGTGTGGTTCTAAATAGCAAATAGCTAATTTTATGCCTCATTTCTTTGAATTTGCTCATCTATATATAGTACCAATCCTCACATGACTTTGCAAAGTTATTCTCTTATTTCATGTTAATGGACAAGTGTTAAAAAATTAATTCTATTTGAAATGAATGAATGAACAATACTCATTCAGAGAGAACTATGATTTTACCCTTAACTGAAGTGATTTCTATTAGTTGATAAATTAGCAACACAATACAGTTCCACATTCAGGGTCTGGTGCTCAGGGTAAGCTGGGAACTTTCTAAGCCTTAACTTACTCATTCACAAAGTGAGAACACTAAGATGGTATTTAATAAATGGAAATTGTATGGCGTGTGACTTTGAACCTACTAATTGTCGTAACAATCCCTGTTATTACAATAGTTTGGTTTACATATTAATAAACACTGATTAACTTTACAGTTATACTTGTCTCTTCAGCCTGAGGTTGATTTGCTGTTTGAAAATGAAATGTCAAAGAACCCTAGAAATTCATGTTCGCTGAACTTCTGATTACTGTTACAGTAACAAAGAATAGGATAGCTCTAAAACCAAAAGCATACAGATTCAACCCAGTACCTCCCACCTCCTTCCCTGCACCCTTCAGATGACAACACTGAGTTTAGACTTTGTTCATCCTAAATGTTCAAAGTGTAAGATTTTATGGTTAGCTCACCAAATGTTTTTGCTTTGAAGGACTGCTGCTTTACCTCTCCTGGGTTATATGTCTCCAATTTCAGCAAGAACTCAAGAACATTTTTCTCAGTGCCATTCCCAGTTGCTGAACATGTCTTCCTCTATTCCCTCACTCTCACTGGGCTGTCTTATGCCCCATTTATCAATCTCTGCCTCTCAGGTTTACCACCTGATGACTTAATATGGGGATCTGTGGGCCCTTCTCTTCTTTCTCTTAGTAACTTCTCCCTAGATGAACTCGACATTCTCTTGGCCTCACATAGTATCGGCAAGGTGATGACTCTAAAAGGTACATTTCTATGCTGGAGAATCTGTGGTTCCAGCATCTGCCTAGCAAGCACAAAGTCCTGAGTTTGATACTGGTGACCACATACAACAATACTGGGTGCCTCACCCCCACCAGCAATCAGTACCACATACCACAATGCTGGGTGTGGTAGCTCACTCCTGTAATCCCAACCCTCAGGAGGCATGGGCAGGAAGATTGCTGTGAGTTCAAGGTTAACCTGGATATATAGTGAGTGCAAGGCCATATGATACTACAAATTGAGACCCTGTCTCAAAAGCAAAAGCCCAGTCCTTGGCTCTGAACCTTAGACTATGAATCCAGCTGTCTCTTCACTAGTCTCTCGTAGGATGTCACACACTTATCTGTAACTTTGAATTCCAAATTAAACTCTTGATTCACAGATACAACTTGTTCATCTTGTGCTCCTTAATTATCCCCCATTAAAATGCTCACAGCAACAATAGTGTTGAGCTTTTCCTGGGTTACAAGATGCCGGGTGAGTATAAAAGTTGGCAGTGATGCCCAAAAAGAGCTTACTGTTGCATACTGAGATACCTCCCCTGATTGTTTTTAAAACTTTATTATTTTGAAGCACATTTTCATTAAATTACTAAATTCCTCAGATGGGGCTTCAATTTATGATCCTCTGGCTTAGCCTTCTAGAGTGCTGGGGTATGCAATACCACAACTGGCTAGAAAATGAATCTGCTAAACAAGAAGGGAAAAAAAGACATCATTGAAAGTTTGAAAGCCTTAAAGTTCTGAACCAGTGCATTAGTCATTTATTGATCACAAGGGCACAGAACACACCACCTTCAACTTAAAGGGAAGGTGATTTATTTTAGCTCTTGTTCCAGAGAGTTCAGCCTCTGCCTGGTCAGCTGGCTCCAACATGGAAATGGCACAGAAAAAGGACATGACAATGAAAATTGCTCAACCCATGGTGAGTAGGAAGCAGAGTGAAGAGCAGAGATGGGGACAAGGATAAAACCTTTCAGGTCACACACCCATTGATCCCTTCTGCCCATGCTATGCCTCTTAATAGTACATTCAGGCATAAACTTCCCAATAAATTAAACTACTGATGAGTATAGAGCACCCGTGATCCAATCCCCTTCCAAAATCCCCACCTGTGAGTGCACGAGAATTGGATGGGGGCCACTTTTGTTCTAATTCATAATAAATAAGTATATGTACCCTTGGTAAAACCTAAGTAATGTGATTTGCAAGGTAGTAGAGAAGATGAAAATGCTTGAGAATTTTTCGAGAACTTTCATTTGAAAGATTTGTTCCAGCCATTTTGTTCAGAGACAATGAATGAAGCTGTCAAAATGAAGATTTTTAAAAAGATGATTCCAACATTTCTATATATGAGCTAAAATATGCAATATTTGTCTTCCTGTGTTTGGCTTAACATCTTCCAGTTCCATCCATTTCTCTGCAAATGACATGCTCTCATTCTTCTTTGTGGCTGAATAATAATAATATGGAATTTATAAATACCATGTTTTCTCTATCCATTTATCTATAGAAGGGCATTCAGGTTAATCACTTCTGGGAAATCCCGAATACTGCCACAATAAACACAGGCATGGATGCAAAAGTACAGTTTGCTGAAACCAGAACCCCAAGCATCAGATTGATTCTTCTGCCTTTTCTCCATATCCCACTTCTAAACTTTAAATTCATGTTAGTGGTATCCCATATGTATTTCACATCCATTCTACTTTAGATTGGACTAGTTTAAACCCCTTAACAGCTTCCTAATTGGTTTCCCTCATCACCTGTTGACTCTTGACCAGACTCATTCTCTATACAATGCTAGAGAACTTTTCCAGTAACATGAATGTTGGATTGTGTCATTTCCCTACTTCAAACCATGCAATAATTTCCTACTGTACATTAAATATAATCCAAAAGTCATTCTATCACCCAGAAAGCCCTCACCAATTGCCCTATTCCTACCTCTCTACCATCATCTGGTCCCATTATCTTCACTAATATTCCGTTCCTCAAATTCCCAGTTTGTGTCAACCTCAAAGGCTTTGTATGCATTATTTCCTCATTCTGGAACATTCTGGATACTATTCAACCTTCACTTTCCAGTTTAAATATTACTGTGTGGACAAGGTGGTCCCTGGCTGTTCTGGTGGCCTTTGTCCCCTTATTCCTTACCTCAGATTTTGTTGTCTTTGTACACATGTTTTTTGTCTCACACAACTCTATACTTGATCTTAGCCAAAAGGCCGAGAAGCGATGTCTCACACAACTCTAAACCCTTAAAAACAGAGATTATGACTGTCTCATCTATCACTATATCATGGGAGCCTTGTGCTTTACTGGAAGTAATGGAAATGCAATAGGTCCTAGTCAAATTTTTAAAGAAAACACCAATTAAAAATTTGAGATACGGAGAAATATACTTACTTTTAACCTGTAGCAATGCTTTAATGTTTCTTTTATTACTCTTAAAGAACTTCAAAATCTTATACTATTTCAAGGGTTAGTCTCATAAGCATTTCTTCTCTCTGAATATTTTCACATGTGTTTACCATCTGAGATTTCTGTTGCTCAGATCCAGATTAAATGAAAATACATTTCGCTCAACTAGGAACCCTTAAAAGACTTCTTGTCAAAGACTTAAAGGAAATCTTTGTGTGCACCTAAAAACACGTTTTGCAGATCTTTAACTTCTGCTGGTGGTGTTTTCAGGGTCGGCCCCTGAGAAACCATGAAGTGCAAAGCTCCCTTTGGTCTTCCCAGAGCTCTTCTCTCCTGGATCCTCTCACTGTCCCTGCTACCTGCTGTCCCCAGGGCGCTCTCTGAGTGCACCTCTATTGCCTTCCTTTGGTTTTCTTAATTCTTGGCTTTGTCCACAAACTTCATCAAACCTTGGCAGGTTTTTATCCTGCCCTCTGAGGTTCCAGCTGAGTGATAGTCAAGGAAGTTTGACAAATGAATCTAAGCCAATGTTAACACAAGTTAGTGTTTATTCTTCTCAGATCTTCAACATTTGGAAGCCTGAAGACAATATATGTGGACACCAAGGTTTCTGAAGGCCCTCAAAGTATGTTTATAAAGAAGGACACATAATATTAGATCTATATGATCTCATTTTTTGAAGTAGAGTTTCAGTTTTATATGGTATTTTAACATTCATGGTAACTTGAGAGGCCAGTAGGCATGAACAGGGTGTTGTATAAGACATCTACATACCAGAGAAATATACTTACTTTTAACCTGTAGCAATGTATTCTAAAGTTATAAATAAAGCTAGAAACATTGATTAAAAAATTTAAAAATATATGTTTTCTCTTTTTTCAGGAGCAACTACCTACACAAATATCTGAAAGCCCAAGTGAAGTAGAGGGCAGAGTAACCTGAGTGGAATGAGTTGCCCTAGACCAAAGCTCATCTCTCAGTTTTTTCATTTTCTTGTTCACCTATTTGTGAGTCTGCTGATAAGTGTAAATTCTAGACACTCTACCAATAAGCCACATTCCACCTCTGATAAGTCTCACTTTCATCTACGGCAACTACACACAATCACCTCTGCCTAGACATGTTCACACCAGTGCTCGGTCTTCTCTAGCAGAATGGACTGAGAGAAGAAGTCTTCTAGATCCTCTATGGGGTAAGGGTCATTCACCAGAGAACTCCAGAATCTAGAAGCAGAGGCTTTTAGTTCTGTGGGCTCCTAAACTAGAAGGTGAGTGAACACCCACAACAAAGATATCAGGATCTTCTGAAATGCATGACTCAGAACACCAAGGTCCAAGGATTGTTCTCAAGGTGATTTCTGGTCTCCATTCCATAGACAGGAAGTGCTAAATCCCACAGAAAGATCCCAGAGTTGAGACTCAAGCTCATATCTGCTTGACTGAAGAGCTTTTGCTGTTACTCCACGACATTTACTGCCAGGACAAGGGTCAGACCTATCACATCCCCATAAACTTCCTCTTAAATACTCAGCTACTCTCTATCAAGATCCTAGCCACAAACCCCACAGTTTCTGCACAGCACTACAAAATGGCAAAGCAATTATTTTGAATGTTCTTAGCACTGACAGTCCTGAGCAGACAATAGTGATGGAACCTATGAACCCTCTAAATCGCCTAGACAGCACTGCCTACAACATTTCTTATTGCCATGGCAACAGAGCGATAGTGGATGCTGAAGGCTGGGCCCTGACCTCTACTTACTATCCAACTTACTATCCTGTGATGACTGTAGTACTCTGTGGTACTGATTCAGTAAAGGAACAAAAAATAAAGTCATTATCCTTTATCAATTACCTTAATTGAACTTCTGCTATTTATAAGGTAATTATCAAAACCAAGAATGTTTGAATTAGGCTACAGATTTTTAAAAATATTCCTTAATAATATATATTTGTGTAGAGAAGACATAAGGCCAGAATGAACAGTAGGAAACCTTAATATGCTATATACCCCAGACATTGGGAGATACAGCAGTGGGCAAAGAGAAGTACTAGTGTCACTCAGATCTGGGATTGTGGCATCACTGCGGATGTGAGTAGCATCAACCAATAGACTGGCGACCTCAACAGAGTAAAAACAAAGGAAAAGGAGAAGGAAACCCTGTCTTCTTGTTCCTCCAGTCCTTGTCATTACCTTGGGATGCCAGTCTCTATTTCCATCAAGCTTCCAATATAGACTGTTGGGTTTTCTAGCAGTGACTCTGCAGTGAGCCTCTGGGCCTTCAACTGTCACCTGCTACAGAAGCCTCTGGCTCTGCCCTGTGCGGAGGGCCATGGTGGATGCTTCCCCTGGACCCACAGATGGCCAATGGGACTCTTCCCATTCTGATGTTGTAAAGCTACCTTATAAATCCCTTTTATCAATGTAGACATAATATCTGATGTTGCTTTTCTTTCTCTAGTGAACCTTAATCAATACAGGGAGATCCAAACACACAAACACAGTATCTTTGAGAAACAAGCAATAGGAAGGACAGAAGAGCAGAGTGTAGATAGAAGGATAGAGTAGTCCACTTGCTAGATAAGACAGCTGAGCTTTCTCTGTGCAAGCTTCTGAATAAACCAAGTCAAATCTCCCTGTGAGCATGAAATATTCCACTGTTATGCCATTTAGCATATTATGATGTTCATCCTGCATCTTTCAAAATTTTTATTATATGAAAGATGAGAACATTAAAACTGGCACTGAACCAGAAGGCACCATAAAGAGGAAAGTATAGGAAAAGAAAGCAGAGAAAATGGAAAAGGAATACTGATTCATTTTATATATCCTGTTAAATGAGTAATATGACATATCAGCAGATTTAAAGCAACAGGTTTAATTTGTTAAATGAATGAGAAATGCCATGTTTTCAGAGCATTTTTAATAAAAAGAAGTGTGTGATTTCATAGGTGGTTGATTTTGAAAACAAGCCTTCTGGACTGTCCTCCAGGGTGCCTATACAAGACTCCACCAGGAAAAGTCAGTCACATTGCAACAAAGTGAGGTATTGTGTAAATAACCAGGACAACAGGTGTCACACATCTGTTCTTTCACCCATCTTGAGACTCTGTCCTTAGGAAAGCTGTCGAAGAGTCTATAACTATTAGTGAGAAAAAGATCTGAGAAGCCATAGAAACAGAATTAAAACCCCGGCCAGTAATGAGACAAATATCCCCAATAGTTAAGATTTGGATCTAAAAATATTTCACAGTTTTATGGTCACTGGATGAAACTGAAATAAGTTTGCAAAAGACTTTGGCAGCATTGTCATCGCATTGTGGAGAAACATCTAAACCTTCATATTTTGGTGATACACATTATCATTAACTTAAGAACAGAAAAAATTTCTAAAATCACCTTCAGTTACACCCCTTCCTATGTCAGATCTCTACTAATATTTATCAAATCTACTTGTAAATTGTCCTTTGAATGCATATGAACTTTCTCACCGTCACCAAAACAATCTTCATTCACTTCCTTACTATGTCTAATCCTGTTTCCCAAGAATTCTATTTCTAAGGTAACTATTCAATCACTCTAAGTTCTCCTTAGAGTCTTCTGGTGACTGTCCGCTGTCTTCTCTTAGGAAATCCGTTCAAGGCTCTTGACTGTCAGGGCCACTGGTCAGCCCACCCTGATATCTTCCTACCTCTTTACAAACAGACTCTACTCCATCAAGCTGCTCACAATACCTTAAACACACCAGCCTTCCACACAGGCTCTATGGGGGTGCTGGACTGTCCTTCAGTCCTCCGCTCATCCAGGCCCTCCTCCTCTGCCTGTAACATGCCTATCCTCTGTGAAGTCTGTGAGGAACACCCCAGGCAGGTTCTTCCCCCCTGCCCAACCCTTCTGCCTCAGCACAGCCATCCTGTGCTGTAATCACTTCGTATTTTCCTTTCCACTCTGTGGTGAACATCTTAAAGAAAAACGGCCATAGTTTATTCATCTTTGTCCTTAAACTTAAAAATTAAGTCAATACTCCTGCAATCAGTTTATAGAATAAATATAGTCTAAGGCAATATATTTTGACACAAATTAACCAAAGATTTACAACTTTAACTAGTATCACAGACTTACATTTAGCATTGATGGAAAGATATATATATATATATATGATATATATAAGATATTTTATATATAAGATATATAATAGAGAAATAATATTCGAAAATTACTAAAAAAATTCAGCACACATAATTTCTGTTATTTAGTGAGAAAAAAATGAAAATACTATTGAAGTTCTTCTTTGCTAGAACAGAAAACGTGCTCACTGGTTCCTGATATTTGTGATACTTTAAACCAATCAACTCTATCGCATTTCTTCCAGGCTTTACTTCATGTCACCGGTCATTTCAAAACCAGAGCTTACTTCCCCAGCTCTCAAACCTTGAGACCTCTCAGCACAGCTTCACAACCTCTCTCCATTGTCGCTGACCCGACCGCTTAGCTGACTAACATCTCTGAATGGTAGCGTCTCCACCAACTTTCCTGATACTATTATGCTCAATTTCATTACAATTTTCATTACAGCTAGTCTACCTTTTTTTCTGATTACATTCTCTGGCTCTGTTACCCACAGATATATCTTTATGATCAATCCCTGAAATTTTAAACCAATATATGTGCCTATTTTTGCTAATTTATCCACTTTTTCTAATTTTTTCCATGGAAGGGTGCTGCTAACTGTGTCATATAATAATCTTGCAACCTTATGATATACCTGGTTTCTCTCAAAGAGGGACTTAGAGTATTTTTGACGCACATCCATATACAGCTTAACAGGCCTATTGTCCAGTCTTGCAATCATAATCTTTCCATCCAGTCCAGTATGCAACATCTTCCGCCACTGACCTTGCTGCTGCCTACCGAGAAACACCGTACTTTCCATGGAAGGTGCTATCTGACGTCGTCTTCGGTTTCACTGCTGCTTGGATTCCGGTTCTAACCGGGCGTCTGACTTCTCCCCCCTAACACTGAGGCTTCACACCCTCCTGGCTGAAAAGCTTCCTGCTTGCTCCTCTCTGCTAAGCGGGGTCCCCCTCCATCAGGTTCAGGTCTACGGCCTCAACAGCACTGGCCTCAAGTTAGCTAATTCTAGTCCCATTTATTCTCGTTCGGTTTTCTTCTAGCCTTTTTTCAGGGCTAAATATTAGTAAGTTCACAGCCCTGCTGATTTGTGTTCCTGTTTATTCTTCTTTCCTCACTTGAATTTGGATCTTGATGCTAATGAGCCACAACACCACACTTTGTATCCTAACACACATCCTCTGGCTCAGGATCCGTCCGCTCTGCACCACCGAGCATTTCTGCTTGCCTCCAGAAAAGACTCAAAAATGCCGCAGGACAGATTACTCTGAGGACCAGAAAGTGGATGGAAATTTTCCATTTCTGGAGAGCACCGTCGGCTTCCATCTGCCCAGGACGGTTTCCTTTCCTTGAGACGCAGCCTCAGAGATAATGACGTTTGCTTTCGCTCGCCTCTTGCTACCTGTCTTACCTGTCCGCCGCAGGTGCAGCTTCGGGCTCTATCGCCACATCTCCCCTCTTCTGGAAGCCTCACGGAGGCTTTCGACCACGCAGAGGCCTCAGGCTCCTGGAAGCACCCGCCCGAGACTGTCTCCTTTACCATCCTCTGGGGACAGAATTACTCCTCTGTCCCTGGCGGCTCCCTCCTCCGCCCCACCCTAAAGAGCTATTCCTATCCTGAGAACTCTGTCATTCCGCCGGCAAAGGGATTTCCACAGCACATCACCTGAGCCCGGAACCCTTCAGCGCGTCCGAGGCGACCACACAGCGGAGACCTCTCCGCTCAGAGGGTCCGGCAGCCTCTGCCCACCGGACATGTTATTTTTTAGCCTCTTAAAGAACTGAAATAGTCCTGATTTGTGCAAGAGAAGGTTGTCTACCTCTTTCCTTGGAGGAAGTGGGGTACTGGGGTGCGTTTATTCAACCCCTCCCAAACCAGGCGGATGGGAATTCCTCTAAAGCGCCCTTCCATCCGCCCCAAACTCCCCGCAAGACCGTGGGACCAAGGGGTCTTGCGTGGGTGTGTGGGTGGAGGCGGCGCCTCGCAGTCCGTCATCGTCCCCGGACCTGCAGGCTGGGCTGCGGTCCGAGCCCCGCCGCCGCCGCCGCCGCAGTCCCCGGCCGGCTCTCAGCTGCGCGCCGCAGCGCTCCGGGACCCTGGCGCCCCGCGCCCGCCCGCGCTCCTCCTGCCCCTCGGCCGCCTGGGACCTGCCCGCCCGGCTCGGCTGCTCACCCAGTCGCCTGCCTCCCGCTCCTGCCCCTCCGCCCAGGCAGGTCCGCTCGCGCGCCGCCCGCGCCCGGGAGCGAGCCCGGTTCCGCGCCAACAAACTTCCCGGGACCCCGCCGCGCCCCGCCCCCTGCGAGCGCCGGAGGACGGGGGTCCGGGCGGGGAGCCTGGCGGGGCAGCCGGGGCGGGGCCGGGGAGGGGCCGGGGGCCGGCGTGCCGGGGCTCGCGGCGCCGGGAGAACGCGGTCGCGGACCGGGTGCAGCGCAGCGGGCCGGGCCCGGGAGAGACGCCGGCTCGGAGCCCGCCCGCCGGACGCCCGGCCCGGCATCGCGGTCGCGGCAGGTGCTCGCGGCGCGGCCTCCCCGGCGCTGTGCCCGGGAAGCGGGGCCGACCCGGCCGAGCGCGGAGCCGCACTTACCTCGGGGTCCGCCCCGGGCCGCGCCTGCCTGCGAGCGGGCTGCGGGGCGCATCGCTGCCCCGATCGGCCCCGTGACCCTCCCACCCGGACGCTCCGGCCCGGCGCCCGCGCCTCGGCCCGCTCCGCGGCGGCTCCGGATCCCGCAGGTCGCGGGCGGACGCCTTCCCCGCTCCGGCTGCGAAGTGACTCAGAGCACTGTGCGCGGCGGCCGCGGGCCCTGGGGTTGTAGCCCCCGAGCTTGGGGCCCGCGGACGCGTCCTGTCCACTGCGGGCCGGTTCCTAGAAAGTTAAGAGGGTCCGCGCCTTCGGACCTACTCCCTCGGCAGGTCGGGCGGCTGGATTTGTCTCCAAACCCAGGGAAGCAGTTGGTGATTTAAAATATCTGTGTCTTTGCATGGATTTTAGCTCCAGGCCGCCTCTGAGACCTCTGACCTGCGGAGAGGAGGTCTCTCTGAGGGTGTCTAGGTAGGTGGGGTCCGTCTGCCGGACGGAGACCGAACAGTCACAGCGAGACACACACCTGAGAAGTGTATACAGCAGCGGCAGACACATGGTTACATAGCTACTTGCATAGTAAATATATGTGTGTGTGTGTGTGTGTATACACACACACATAGTAGATACATGTGCATACACATACAGTACCGTATTTATGTATATGTGAAGGGAAACACAGCCGTTATGGACTCAGATGGGCAAGCCGGGTATTGAAAGCAGCGCTGCTTGTGTTACTGACCCATACTGGTGAAAATCATTAAAACTCAGTGGGGAAAACTGTAGAACTTAAAAGGTGCCTGATAACTACAGGAACAATAAACTTTACATGTAGGGAATATGTAAAATTGGGTATTTTGAAAAAAAATTTTAAGGTAGCTCATTTTCACTGCATTGAAGCGAAACTATTAAAGCGCCACTGGGGGAGTTTCTACCTGTTTGTGCCCTAACTAAAATACTGGCCCTCTAGGAGTTGGCGTCGGTTTGCCACAAGCGTGTTGGTGCGTGGGGACTCCCAGCCCCCCGTGATCTCCATCGCGAGGTCCCGGCGGGGAGGGCGGAAGCACGTGAGCTCGCCACGCTCTGGACTCCAGCCCCGTGACCGCGAGCCTTCATTCGACTTGTGCTGATCCTTCTCTGTGTTTTGAAGAATTACCCTCACTCGACTTTTTCCCCCCCACACCGAGAAACTTTGTTTTCTATCCCTTTCAACCGCTAGTGACTTGAGCCGAGCACATGCACATATTAGGCTTTATTTTTACGACAGGATATCAAATTTACCCATATATATTTAGTTGACTGATCCAACTAACATAAGACTTAAAAATGCGCTACGGGAAGGTCACGATTTTACCTGCAGTTTGTGCTTTAAAGAAGTAAATAACCTTCACTTTGCATAATTTTATCAACACTTTAATAATTTCATAAACTTCCTTATGAAAGAGCTAAACATACTGTGTTTCTATCTTAAAATGTTCCCTTTCCTATTCATTAAAGTGAATCAAACATAATATTGGGAAACTATGAGAAATGACTACATAAAATCTAAAATTATCTATTGCCTTTCCTGTCTGTAGATATGCCAATATTTCCAGATTAATAAAGATTTCTGTTTTTCTTTCAGAAAAGAGTTTGAATCTAGGGTGGCTTCCCAGTAACAAACTATTTTTTCCTTAGGTTTAGGTTCTTTACATAGTTCTGTTTATGGAATTTTAAAGTGACTGCAAGCAGAAAGAGCCACTAACCAAGCACTATTATTTATCTAAGCCGAATACAGTTACAAATGATCAGGCTTTCCCTTTGTTTCTGAAACTACCATTGGTAAACAAATATCTGAAAATAGGAAAATAAACAATCTGACAGGACTAAATTCTTCGAGCAACTTGCAGTGCTTCTAGCATTCAGTTTAGGTTTTCTGTGTTATTTTTATTGTTGTGTGTGAATACTTGAACAACATTCAAGATGTTAAAACACCAACTACTTCAAACATTTATGCCCCATAGAAGACATAGCTAACTATTGTTTTATCCTATGGGGGGCAAACTCCATGTAAAATGTTTTTAAAAAATGATTCCTTATTTGTAATGCCCTATTTACAGAAACTGAAAGAGAAAACTTGCATTATATTTGATAACATGGGTATAATAATTATAAAGCATGTGTAAATTCTAAGTTTTGCTTCTCAGTCTCATCTGTTTCCTATTTCTTTTCTTCTTTTCCCTCTTTTTCTGTACTCCCAACTGTGTTGGGTTTTTTCTCTTTTGCAATTTGTTTCACTTTCTTCCCCTTCATAGTTTCCATTTCCAAGAAGAAAGAATTTCAGCATTGCCCCCAGCTAACTTCTTAGTTACCAAACCATAAAAGTGCTCATTCTTTATGGAATTTAAGGGGCACGGCTATACATGACTCCCATACACGTCCCATAAACACTTCAAGGCAGCATTCGTTCAGAACAGACCTCACTGTTGACTGTAATTATCAAGTCTGACTTGCCACTGCGAGCATGCACTTTATGTGACATCCTTTGATAGGCCAGTGCGCCTGTTCTTAGAATACTACGTTCTTAGAATAAAAAGGAAGTATTTGTGTTATTTCTAAATTCCTAATAACTGTCAAAAGTGGGTTAGGGAATCTTTTCATTTCAAATTCTCATTTTACCAGTGTCTGAAAATTCTTTTCCATAAGACATTAATATTCCACTGGTTGCTTGTATATTTGCTTCCTTTCCTGGAAAACACTCTAGCTTATGACATTCACTCAGTGTAGAAATAGGACGAGGGGATCATAGATGTGACTTTCACTTGGTTTATTCCGCCCTCTTCCTAGTGATCAGTAACACGGAAAGGAAACGTGATAAGAGATGAGTCACTGGAGAAACTGTGTGTTAACATACATTCCATTCTCAAAAATAAGAGAGTGAGAAATACCCTACCAGAAAAACAGGCCAAAAAGGAGAAAGAATCAACAACAGAAGTATAAAATTTCAATAAATTCATGAAAAACATTCCATTTAATTAGTATACAAAGAAGTTCACATTTACCTATTTCCCCACCATGCTGCCAGGGTGAATACTCATGATTATACAAGGTGCTGACGCACGAGAAGATGGTACTCAGCACTTCCAGAAGGAATAAAAAACAGTGCAGTCTTTCTGAAGAGTAAATTAGCAATGTGCATGAAAAACTTAACAACACGTGTGGAACTCTGCATCACAAGCCCCTCTAGGATAGTAACTGCGGCTATTTCTGGGTCAAGATCATGAGGATTTTGATTTGTTCATTTTACTTATCTGTAATACACTGAACACATGTTATTGTTGTAATAAAAATGTAACAAACATGCAAAAATGTGATGTTTTATCTCAGGCATGTTAATAAAGCAGTTGTCCTAAGAGACCCAAGAGATTGGTCTCTGAAGCACTATTTTCAACCATGTCCAACAAGAATATCCCAGGTAAAAATTAACATGCAGCCTAGGCACTTAAAGTGAGTCTGCTTATTTCGCTAAAAAGTAGATATCAATTAAACTACCCACTGAACACATTTGTTTTAATACCTGTTAAACTCAGCACTGTGCAGTGTACAGAGATAGGTTAGAGTGGGCCCCACCTCCTGCAGGTGACCATTTGGTTAGAAACAGAAAGCAGGTGCATACATCACGTTAACAGGCAAAAACAGAAAGTGCAATGAACAAGGCAGATAGCGAGTATCGAGAGAGCTCAAAGGAGGGGTTGTGTTCATATTCAGAAACAATAGGGGCAAAAGTTTCAGTGGGCAATATGCCTCTATTTTTGTCAGTTCACGTAAGAATATTTACAGATCCATGCTCAATCTTTGTACTCGGAGAAAGGCACATTATAGTTACATTATCTGTGAGGTTAAGGGTTTACTGTGTCTTTAATAAATGTTTATTGAAAATATGAGTGGAGAACAAGCCCATTTCTCTTACTGAGATGAAGAATGTGAGAGTTCTTATTTCCTGCTGAATTAAATCCTTTCCTGGGGTTCGAGGCCCCAATGTCACCCCAGTCTACTCTTATTGGTCCCCTTAATTGTCCACTGTCTCCTAAGAGGGTTAAATGACTTGTCCACACAGAATGAGTGCATCTCACCCTTCCTGTGTTGCTGCTTCCAGTTGAAATACCAAACGGCTGTTGAAATTCTGGCCAACGAGGCTCATTTCAGCTGTTGGCTGTAGCAAGGCGCCCTTCCTGACTTCCCTCTCCTGCGTCTCACACCACACAGCCCATTTGCGCTTCTTTAATGCCAGTCTGCCTCTCTCCGCCCGCTTCACAGATATTTCCGCCCCTGTCCCTCTGACTTGAGTGTAAGTTCCTTGCGTCCTGGAATTTCATCTTTTCATTTTTGTAATGCTCTGAGCATTTAGTATGACAAATTACAGTTTTTAAATATAATTTTCAAATCTTTGTTGAAAGGAGGCTTTCAGAGAGGAAGTAGCTAAAGATGTATACAGTTTTTCATGACGAAGCATGAACTGAGTCTCTCAATGTAGGGAAGGGTAGGTTCATTTTTGCATCATATCTAAGGGAGTTAATTAAATTATCACAGCAACAATTATTCTCTCTTATAAAAGACTATTAGAACAGTGACCTTGTGGACAACAACATGTCAAGACAAGACAGCCTGATGAAAAATGAGATTGGAGGTCCTCTTCACTTTTTCCAAATTTAATCTTTTTTCCAAAGTTAATCTGCAAGAGCTGAAATCAGAACACTATTCTTATAATCTCCTATTATTCTTACAACATGAAAAATAACTTCTAATTAAACTTTATTCTAACTCCTGGATGTTCCCAAATAATATAATCTACCAGATTTTTAAAAAGAATAATTAAGTAGGGATGTGGGTAAAAATGAAAATTAACTTGTGTCATATACTGGTATAAATTCTCCAGTGTTGTGCGTGATTGCGAGCTGCATATAAAATGTACCAATAAAGAATTCAATTAAAAACAAGAATAATTCAGCATTGGCACATCGTAAGAGATTCATCAGCTAACATGCTTTGTCAAATTTATTTTTATAAAACTGACTTTTCATTACAATTGTCTTTGGGACAAGTATTTTCAATTTAGATCTTATTTAGCTTATCTCGTGAGTCTCACAGAATCATATTGTAAAGAATAAACACCAGGTGCTAATGCAGTATGATGGTAAGTACTGTACATGTTTTATTTTCAAACTTTTAGCGACCCCGTTGCCCTCTCTTACTGTTAGTACTAAAACTGAGCAAATCCCTGATGGTCCCAGGATTGGACCCAGGTCTGTCCCATTCCAAAGTCCAAGACCTCATTCCCGAGGCCCAGGGTTTTGCAAGCACCTATTTGCAACTCACATTATGCACCCAGTGGACTGCTCAGCCCTGAGGGTGCTCCAGCAAAGCAGAGCTCAGAGCCACCTGGCAAAGTCAAATCATTGCCCCTCCTGTGTATTTTTAAGGGGGAAAGATAAAACAAAACTACGGCTCCCTGATAGGAGAGGAATTACCACAAGTAAAAAGAAATTTGTGAAATGGATTAATTGGTCCTAAATTTATTTTATATTTTCAGATGCTTTGCTGTAACATGCTGCAGTGAAGACTGACTCAAAAGGGTGGTGGGGGGGAACCTACAAGACAGCACACCAGGCAAAGAGCTTTGCTTAGCTGACTTTTCAACTATGGCAATGCGAGACATATCTGACTAGACTTTCCTGTATCAGCAATGACAGATTAACCTGTCTCTCTGATATTCAAGAACATTCTTGCTGTCAAATTATTTTACCATAAGCTCATTTTTACCTATCTGAAATATAAACCTCTATGTTTATAAAATCCCTTTCAAGTAATTATAAGAAGTCATAAAACATAGCTCATGAAGGAAATAATGACAGTTCATAAATCTATGCATATTTTAAATCTCTTCAGATGTTAGCCAAAAACTACAGACTTTTCTCTCTTCTCATGTTGAACTGTTTTACTTTTAATGAAAATCTCGCAATAACTTATAATGTTTCCAATGGCCACATTAAAATTTCCAAATCCATTGTCTCTTCCCTGAAGACAGATGGTCTCCCTTGACCCCATTTCTCCCCACAGCCAAAGCACAGTAGACCTGAGATAGCGTCACTACTCGGCCTGGCCCCAGCTGCACATGAAGCAGCTCAGATGGACATTCCAACGCCCAAGCTGATGGCATTAGGAGGCGGGAAATTTGGGCAGTGATTAAGAAATGAAGGTGGAGAGCTCATGAAGGGAGTCACTTTCTTTATAAGAGTCCTGGTAGCCAGAGTGGTGGCTCACACCTGTAATCCCAGCCCTCAGGAGGCAGAGACAAGAGGATTGCTGACTTCGAGGCTTGCCTGGGCTACATAGTGAGCTCGGGGCCAGCTTGAACTACAAAGCAAAACCCTGTCTCAAAAAAAAAAAGGGGGGGTCTTGGCAAAGAGGATGCAATAGAAGTTGACCACCTATGAGGTGCAGACCCACTGGCACAGAGCTTGCTGGCCCCTTGATTTTGGTTGCCTTGAGCTCCAGAACTTTGAGAAGTAAATCCCTCTTGTTTACTTGGTATGCTTGTCAGCTTTCCCTTGCTGTATCTAATCTCCAAGATAATCAACTTAATGAGAGAGGAAAGGTCTGTTTCAGCTCATAGCTGTGGACGTTTCAGGCCACAGTCAGTTGGTCGCATTGCTTTGAGGCTTCTAACCTATAGTACTGGATCTCCAAATATTACCACGAACCAAGACTTTAGCACATGGGCTTTGGGGGATATTTCAGATCTAAATTATAGTATCTAGGTTATGGAATTAAGCCCTAATGCATGGAGATAAGGAGGAAAGACCTGCTTTTTCCATCAAGATCCATCTAATGTTTGCATTTTCTATTAGAATGACAGTCTCATGGTGAGTGACACAAATGGTATTCTCAGGCAAGGATCAGTCTCCTCACCCAATGTGTCATTGGCTATTGCACAATAATAACCTGCCCCTAACTCAGCAGCAGAAAACTGTAATCATACATTATTGTTTCTGAGTCCACTGGCTCATACTGTTTTTGTCTTTATGGAGTTCAACAGACCTTAGCTACATTCTCTTATGCACAAGTCCAAAGTGGGTAGCCTTGCAGTTGGGTGGCCCGGTCAGGACAAGTCATTTCTCTTCCATGAGGTCGCTCCTCCTCCAGCAGGGTTCCAAGAGACTATGGAAGTTCAAGACACTATGGAAATCCATGAGGCCTCTTGAGCTTGGGCTCAGAACTGGCACAGTCACTTCTACCTCCTTCTAGTGGCCAAAGCCAGTCCTAAAGCCAGTTTGGAGTCAACACTCCATCTCTTCATGGGAGAAACTTTGTAGCCTCATTGCGAAGAGCTCAGGTACAGGTACTGATGAACCAGAGCACTGGTGATTTTCTATGTTTAGGAGGTACACTGAAGGCACCTACCTCCATTCCGTCCAACAAGCACTATCCCATATCATCTTCTAGGCATGTTGCCTTGAAGAACTGCCACAAATTAGTTGCCAACAAAGCTCTACATGTCCTGCTCTTTAATCCCAACTTATAGAAATAGAAGCATTCTCCATTCTTTCCCATGGTAGTTGAGATATAGGCATCCTTGTGCATCTTCTTAATTGGAAATCTAGACTTTTACCTTCAAGGCCCTGCTAGTCCAGGGGGTGCAGCAAGCTTCAGAAATAGAAGTAGTATTCATAAGTGAAATAAATAGGTCACAGATGTGTAAATATCATATCTGTTCTCTGGCGTGAGAAACTGAAGTTGTTAATGAGTTCTAGAATGTATGATGGTTATTGTTATAATTATTCAAAGGGAAATGTGGTGGGGGTGTGAGTAATGAGAGGTAAAGGAAAAATGTGATGGTAATAAAAAAGGGAAACAAAGCTTTTGTATTTAGGGGGTGAGGGGTTGTAGGGTAGGTAGGGGAACAGGAAAAAAATGAGAATTAAATTGTGTCATATACTGGTAAAAATTCCCAAAATCAAGTGTGATCATGATATGATGTGTATATACAATGTACCAATAAAGATAAAATTTTTTTTTAAAAAGAGAAGCAGTCTTGTCACTGGTTTTCAGAGACACTCACTACGAGCCTTAAGGCAGATGAACCCAGCAGCCTAATATGATGACAATGACATCAATTTTTCTTCTCCCTGAGGAACCCCCCTTTCTTCTACAGTTTTCATTAATTTGCTGGTGACAAGACTATCAGACAAGTTCAGACTTCTCCAAAGCATTAGGTACCTGGGTTGCTAAAGTACCTTTCATACTCAGCCTTTGAGAATTTAGCTCTTCCTAAAAAACAAAAACAAAAACAAAAAACCTCCGTGGTATAGAACAATGTGGATCTGATGTGATAAGCTTCTAGAGGAGACACAGAGGACAACTTTAGGCAACATGGCCTCTTTAAGATGGTGATATTAGAGCTGAGAGTTGAACACCGAGAAGGAGCTAGTTCTGTAAAGATCAGTGAAAGGGACCAGCTGGTGCAGAGGCTCTGGGTGGGCAGAGTTGGGCCTGTTCCGTGACTATAATAAGACCTTCTTGCCTACAAGTGGGTGAACATAAAGAGGGCCAGTGTTGGGGGATGGTGTAGTCTGGACCAGATCTTGGAAGGCCAATGAAATGCAAGTCAATAGCTAACGCTGCATAACAAAACTAGGACTGCTTTGAAGGGTTTGAGTGGGGTATGATATGAACTGAATTTTATTTTTTAAAATATCACTGTCTTTTCCTTGGAGGATGGAATCAAGCCAGGTGCAAAGAGAAATAGAACATTTCTGAGACCACTATATCTGGGGAAGGTATGACTGATGATGGCTACAATTAGTATGATAACTACAGAGTAAGAGGTGAACGTGTTCAAGACGCATTTTACAATCAAAACTGACACAGCTTGCTGAAGGGCTGGAGAGAAGGGCCCAGAGACATACAAGTACAGAAAAATCCTGTGTCTCAAGGTCACAAGAGAATTTAAAATTTATTTGGATTGATCATGTTTAGATGCACATTTTAACTGGTCAAAAGTTACTTTGTTTTCAAATGTCCATCCTACGGGAAAGAGGAGGAAGGAGAAACTAATAATAGATGAGCCTGCATGTGAACAATGGTATTACAGTGCCAAGGAGAAATCCTTGCCCTCCCCAGTGACTCCTGCCCCATGCCGGGGACTACAGAGTTAGGAAGGACAGGGGAGTGACCGAGAATCACATGAGCTCCCGAGATTCAACAGTCTGAAGCAGCAAGTTCTGCAAACAAAACCAGATTTTTCCCACAGAAGGAAGGCTATTAATAGCTCTTCTTGGTTCCTGAACTTCAGCTACAGTTGCTGGAGCCGGCCATAGTTCCTGTCCAAACATTCTGCATCAGCCCAAGATAGGAGAAGAGGAGACAGTAGGGGAAGCAAGGGTTCCAGAGAGTGAGGCTAAGTAATGGACTCTGTGCTTTTTGTGAGTTATAATTATCAACAAGATTACAGATATACAGAAATGAAAGGGAAAACTAAATTCTTTACTTTCAGAGTTGTTTTAATAGGCCAGAGAAATAAATCAAACTTAAAAGTGCTATGCTGATCCAGTGCTTAGTTTTTTTTTTTTTTTTTTTTTTTTTTAGGCTAAAGCTGCTTGCATAAGACTTGGCAAAATATGATCTTAATGATCTAGTGATTTGAATTTTAAAGACATGAACTATCACATGTTTGAGTACTTCTAGCCATCTTGGAGAGTCCTAGTTTTGTGTAAAGACTGGATCTCCTATGATGATATGTTTCCATCAGTAAATAGGGAGGGATCAATTTCCTAACATATCTTCATTTATTTAAAAATCCTTCAATAATCCTGGGCTTATTTAATGAAAAGGGAAGGTCATAATGAACCAATTATGGAAAGTAATGGTATAATACTTTAATATTGAGGTTCTAGTCATGTTCATATGAATAAGATAAGTAAATTTTTTCATGTTTTAAAATCATTTATATGCACATATGAAAACATAAGTTTGAAATTATTTACAAAGAACAAGATGTAGTCTTTAAATGAACCAAAGTAAATCAATTCTTTGGCTTTCTATATGCTTCCTCTTAATAGTCCCTGCATGGGTGTGGTGTCAGAGAGCAAGATCTGAGATGATTTCTGCATGGGGACAAAGACACTTTTCACTTGACTATACACAGAGGGTTTTAGATAGGGTGGCCAGATACTTTTTTTCAAAACAGGGACACTTTCAAGAATGAAAGGAAGCTTTATGAATATTACAAAAGGATAACAGGCATAAATGCCTACGTGGTTGCACAAATCTTAAAACAGACAACAAACCAACAAAATGTCAAAAGACAGAAGGGCCTGGCATGGTTACCTTTAGATTTAGGATTTAACTCCCAGAATCACACTTGGGACCTAAGTAATTATGGATCAACAAAAGCCCTTGACCAGTGTTCCAGTGCTGTAAAATTCCACGCAAGCACTGTCGATTTCCTACTCTATCTCCAGGGCACAGCGTTCCCTCGGGGCCTGTGTTACTGTTCTATGCATCTTGCATTTCAAAATTACTCCATGGATGCTTTCAAGAGTGAATGCTTTTCTAAGTGACTTTCACCAGAGCATGACTTTTGTTCTAAGCAAAACTATGTCCCCTTTTCTAACATCTGTTTGTTATGTATTTAAGGTAATATTATAGTTCTTTTTTTTTTTTTTTGAGACAGGGTCTCGCTTTGTAGTTCAGGCTGGCCTTGAACTCAGCAATTCTCCTGTCTCTGCCTTCCGAGTGCTGGGATGACAGGTGTGAGCCACCACGCCCGGCACTGTGGTATTTGGTATTGATTGCTGGTGGGCATGAGTCTCCATGCCCAGCATTTTATGTGGTTACGGGGATCGAACTCAGGACCTTGTGCTTGCAATGCAGGCGCCGGAACCACTAAGCTAACCCTCCAGCCCAATATTGTAGTTCTTAATACAGGTGCAATTTCTGCATGGTTTCAAGCAGGAACCCACATACATGACTTAATAAATATCTCAGGCACTTTTATGTATGGAAGAGAAAACCTTAGTCTTATGGCATCACATGCTACGTAAAAAAAAATGGATGTTAGAATGAATGTGTGTGCTTTCTTCAGAGAATGTCAGATATATGTTGGGGCTTAAGAAATTCTTATAAAGATAAGTCATGTACCATAGAAAATTGGTAGACATGAACAATAGAGATCAAGTGCTATGTAACACCAAGCAGAACACATGCCCAAATGGGCTTCTTATAAATAAGGAGCATTTCTGAGTTGCAGCTGGCTTGGTAATTTACAAAGTTGAACCATTTTGCTTTCTGTTTTAATTAGAGGTAGAAGAGAAAATAAAATTTTTTTTCACCAAATAATCAAGTTAGAGGTGCTAATGTGATACAAGTCTTTGCAATAGGATATATGCATAAGACATGTGTACCAACAAACACACATTCACCAAATATATATATGGAGGTCCTGATAGTGTTTTTATTCTTTGGAAACAACCGTCTACAGGAGAGACAAGATTCCTTAAATGAGTTCTGGAAGAGAAGGCAGTTGAGATGGAGATAATTGCAAGTCTTTCCATGGACCCTTCTGGTTTATTCAGTTACAGATGTGCATAATGGCTCTTTTCAATGAAATGAATGTATGGCAATTTTGCAGAAATAAATAATAGTATGTCAGATGGTGACATACACAATGCAGTAAAATGCAAGAGGCAGGCGAATAATGCTGCTGGGGTTGGTAGAATACAGATTTCTCTTTTATGAAGATACTCAGTGAAGCCTTACTGAAAAGGTAACATTTATGCAGAAACCTGAAAGAAGAAATGGAGCAAAAGATGGAGAAACCTTGAAACAGGAGGGGAAAATATGCAGGCCAAGGACAAGTTAGAGCAAAAGTGTGGAATTGGGGATGTGCTTGATAGGTTTAAGAAGCTGTGGTAGTAGAAACAGAAAATGAGAGGGCATCTGAGGGCCCTACTGCCTGCAGTTGGTACTTGGCAGTAGACTGTGCAAGATCAGCTGGTGACAGAAAGAAGCAGTCATTTTAGTCTATTTATCCTGCGAAGTCTTTTTAGGCTTTAATTTATAATCCTTGTGATTAAAATGTGTTATCTTCAGACTACCTTTATAAAATAAGACTTCTTAATTTTGCTTTCCTTGTATTTTTAAAAATTAGCTTTTTGGCAATGAATACAACATCCACTTGCTGAAATGTGATTCAAAGGAGGAGCAAAGACATTCATTCCAATTCTGGAAAACATGATATATTTAGTCAGTAGACAAGTGGAAGATTTTCTTACTGATATGTTATGAGAAGGAAAACATTCTTTCCCTCTTGTAGATGTGTGTAACTCTGTGCATGATATCTGTATATTTGCATTTTAAAATCTATTTCTAGCATGTGAAATACTAACATTGTCTCAAATTGCACAAAATCTTTTAAAAATTCTGTACTCATTGGCAGTTGGGTTATGGATTTATAAGGAAGAGAGTCAGTATTTTCTTACAGGGTAGGGGAAATATCAAAAAGAAAAATATACTTTCAGCAACAAAGAGTATTTCTCTTTTACATATTTCTGTATATATTTGCATGTATCTATATTTTTATATCTAGGTTTATAGATTTTTGATATTCAATGAAAATATTTTTTCTGTCCTTATGCTTAAGCCATTAGGCATCATCAAATCATAGGGAAAAGTTTAGGCTGAAGAAAACTCAAGTTTGAGTCCAATTTTGGTCACTTTCAGGTAAATAACTTAAAACTTGTAAGATTTTTTCATATTGTATGTGTGAATTATTCAGAACAATATGTAAAACACAGTAAATGCTCAATAAAGCATAGTAATTATTCTATTCCTTATCTTTCTTAATTCTTAACTCCCAAATTCAATCATTATTTCCTGGTGACCCTTCACCAGAAAAGGTGTGAGTTGTTTCTTTATCTGAATATCTAATATAATTAAATAAATTGCTTACTCACGCATCCAGCTAATATTTATTAAACACAAAAAAGCACCAAAGAGACATGGAGGTGAAAATTGAAGTTTTACTTTGTGTTGCCTCTAAAATATAGATATGATGTCCTCACATTCCCTGCATAGTGGCCACTATTGGGAATATTCAAAATATCCATAGATTTAGTACTGAAGAATTCGGGGGAAAACCTAGGGATAGCCTTGTATAAACTCCTTGCTTTTACTCAAAGTTTGTGGCTAACAATAGCTCAATACTGCAATATGATGCTTCAAGGAGGGAAAAGTAGTTTTATTACAGTACAATATGGCTTTACTTGGTAGATGAGAGGCAATGTTGTACAGTGCATGTTGTTCAGTGCTGGGAAAATAAACAGGGTTATGGGGAGTGTTGCAAGATATTGGAATTAACAGACATGAACTTTAAAGCGACTATGAATAGCATGCCCATGAAATGAGATGGAGACATGATATCTTTTAGCAGAAATTAAATTATATGAACAATAATCAAGTGGAAATTCTAGAACACTCCACAGAAATTGACGGTTACAAAATGAATGAGTTGAACACTAAATTAGACACAGTAAAAGACAAGACTAGTGGAACTGGAAACAGTTCAGTAAAAATACCCGAATGGAAGTATAAAAACAAATGAGTATTCCATTCTAGGAGAATATGCATAACTGAGATTCATTTGTAAGACTATCACTGAGTCTTGTACATCTTTGGCACATATATACAATGTCACTTTGCTCTTTCTAACCATTTCCCCCTCATCATCACCATCTTTTCTCCTGCTCCCAGATGCCCTGGGTTCTGACAAAGCCCTGTTCTAACGTGCACTATCGCACTGTACAGAAATCACATAGCAGCACAGCTGTGACAATGTTCAGCAGAAATGTGAGCTACTTCCTTGATTTATTCCCATCTTTAAATTCATAATAAGAAGTCCATTTGTACATGTGAAAGTTTGCAACTGGAATGTTTGTAAGTTGGAGGCTTACTGTACACAATAACCACACATGTGAGGCAAAATGAAATACCTAATCTATGTATAAAGGTTCCCAAAAAGGAAGGAATCGGGAAAATACCCAGAGAGAAATGGCCAATATTTTCCCAAAAGTGATAAAAACATAGAACTATAGATTCAAGAGGTGCTAAAAAATCAAAGCAAGAAAACAACACATATGTGCATCATCATAAAGGGCAGAAAATTAACAGTAGGTGGCAGTGGGAAACATTTGCACATAATGTGGACAAGACTGACAGTATATTTCTCGGAAGAAACAGAAGGCAGTGAAATAAAATATTTAAAGTGTTGAAGACAGTCTCAGATAATGGCACAAAAATTTAGGAAAGAAGGAATAACAAGAGAAAAGGTAAATGAATGGGTAAATGGATGTGAAATTTTACTAACTAAACCAACGTATAAGGTATTACTGAGTTTGAAATATGTGTATGTTTTACACATATACATGTCAAATAACACCGAAGAAGATAAATAATATGTCCACCGTCAATTTTTTTCATTATAATCAATTTTTTTCTTTCCTCACTAAGGAAAAAAATGATGTTTAAAAAAAGGAAACAAGTGCCGGGCGTGGTGGCCTGTAATCCCAGCACTCAGAGGGCAGAGACAGGATTGCTGAGTTCCAGGCTTGCCTGGGCTACAGAGTGAGCTCAGGGCCAGCCTGAACTACAAAGCAAGACCCTGTCTCAAAAAAAGAAAAAAAAAAAAAAAGGAAACAAATCTTGTATATACAGGGGTGGGGGATGGTGGTAGGGTGGGTAGGGGAAGGGGAAAAACAAGACTTAAGTTGTATCATATACTGCTATAAATTCTCAATGTGAAGTGTATTTGGGATGTGCATATATAATGTACTGATAAAATGTACCAATTAAAAAAGAATCAGAAAGAAAAGTGTTTAAAAGTCATTGAATTGTTTAGGGTAGTACAAGAAATAAGCTGAATGAAACTATTATAAGTAAAATACTCATGTTTTACATTTAGAATGCTTACTCTGAAATACTAAAATAACATATAAGGGGAAGAGGAAATTTAGAAGTAGTTGAACAATTTAAAGAAGTAAAGAATATAAGAGTTAAAATCAAAACTTAGTTTTGTTTTTCATAGATAACCTAATTCAGTAACAGAAAATTGAGAATTTCCTTACCTTCCCTCTTTTACCCTTCCTCCGTCACTTAATCCTCTTTCCTTTTGCAAAAGAACTATTTCTCCTTTTCCTATTACCTTTTATTTTGCTTGTTACAGTTTAGATTTCTCATATAATAGAAGCTATATGATACTGAAACTTTTGTGTCTGATTTATTTTACTTAACATTACAGTTTCAAGGTGGATCCATTTTCTACAGATGACTCAAGTTTATCTTTCATTATGTCAGAGTAGTACTACATTGTGTATAAGAGCCACATTTTCTTTAATCATTATCTCTTGTTGGACATACAGGCCACTTCCAAGGCTTAGCTATTAGGGTTGTGCTGCTATAAATATGGGTGTACATGTATCACCATAATATTATGTCTTTAACTCTTTCAGGAAGATAATCTAGAACAGGAATACTTGGGTCAAATGGAATTTCTCATTTTAGTTTTTTTATTTCTATTCTGGCAATGAATAATTACACAATGAACTTCTAAAAAATAATTTACAATATTTTGAGAACACAAAACACCAAGGATTTATTTTCATAAGGTTGTGCAAGGTTTGCACACCGAAAGTTACAAAACACTATAATGTAATTTAAAATACCTAAATAAATGTCATCTCAAGCAAAATCCCAGAAGTTAATTGTTGAATGTATAAGTGTAAATCAACAAGAAGATTCCAAAATGTATATAGGAAAGCAATCCTGAAGATGGTGTAAATTAGACTTCAATTTTAAATACAATATTATTATAAAACTATAACATTAAAACTGTGAGATATTGGTGCAAACACAGAAAAACAGACCAAAATAAAGTCTCATGTCACAAATGTCATGCAGGAAAAAGTCTGTCAAATGTCAAACAAAACAGTGAGGAGGGGACTTATACATGATCTACATTGAAAATTAATTAAATATAGATTAACTATGAAACCCAAAAGGAAGGTATTAAGGATGCACAGTAAAATATACTTATTTCATGGTGACAAGCAAAAGTTTTAAATGGAACACATAAGAAATCACCAAGTAAAATGTGTGAACTTTGTTTTATATTTAATATAACTTTTCATTTTAAAATTTATCAATTAGATTGTTTTTAGCTGCCATAGTGCTTTCAAAAAATATTATTTTAAAAAACTTACTGAGTGTTATGTATTAAATCTTTTCATTTTGCTCAACCACCTCATCTTTATAATTTTTCTATATGAATTCATTATGTAGATGACACACTTTAAAAATCCATTGTTAATATATTCTTTTTTATAAGCTTTCTCATCCTCTAGAATATAAAATAAACAGTCTTAAATTCAAATCTAAATTTCTTTTCATGGTTCTTGTTATTTTATATGTGTGTGGACATACAAATTACTGTGGATTGAACCCAGGGAGCACTGATCTATATCTCTTGCACATTTTAAAAGATATATTTTGAGACAAGGTCTTGATAAATTGCTCAAACTAGTCTAGAATTTAAGACTCTCCTACTTCAGGAGGGTCTATAGCTGGGACTATAGGGATGTGCCAACAGTACACGGCTATGGTTATTATTTATAAGCCACAGATCACTGAGTTTTAAAGCCTGAAAGATCTGAGTGAAGGGATTATATCAAGGGACATCAGTAGCTAAACAAAACAAAACAAAACAATAACAATAACAAAACAAAACAAAAAACACCACCTAGGTTTCACAGATGTCAAATTCCATCCACATAGTCACCAATACAGTTATCGTCATGACAACAGAGTAGCTGAGGTTCTTTGTACCTAGAATGTACCTAGAATTATTGCCTTTATATACTGCAGCCATTTAAAAACACAGAGCCTGCCATATATCCATTCTGGAAATGCCTTTAAAAATGAGATTTAGAATAGTATACTGACAATTTTGTAAATGTTTAATGGATGTAACCGAGTGATGTAAGGTCCTTAATTGTAGGGACAAAGTTCATTGGATCATGGTTTAAACTTATAACTTGTGCTCTTTAATTCTTCTGTATCTTCCCTTAGTCCTAGTTTGTGTGAGCTATCAATGATGTCAATGATGAAAAAGGAATGTCCTTAAAAAAATAAAAACATATTAGACTATACTGTTTGAAAAACATAACATAATACCTGACACCATTATACCTGTGTGAACCATTCTAACATTAAAAATATGTCTTATTCATAGAAGTTACATAGATGAAAAATATGTAGACTGATAATTAAAAATGAAAAAGCACTAAATATTAGGTGATAATTTATGATTATTCATCCTATAAATATATAAACGTTATATTTGTCAAAACTTTTTCTACTTACTTTTCTAGTTTCCTTTAACATTTTCATCACAAGGTAATCTAAATTTTCTTTCTTTCTTTCTTTCTTTCTTTCTTTCTTTCTTTCTTTCTTTCTTTCTTTCTTTCTTTCTCTCTCTCTCTCTCTCTCTCTCTCTCTTTCTTTCTTTCTTTCTTTCTTTCTTTCTTTCTTTCTTTCTTTCTTTCTTTCTTTCTTTCTTTCTTTCTTTCTTTCTTTTGCAGTACTGGGGATCAAACTTGGGCCCTTGTGTGCTCAAGGTCGGTACCACTTGAGCTAAATCCCCAGCCCTAGGTAATCTAAATTTTAAACATTAGAAGCTTGGCATGATCTCAGTACTCCAGAGGCTGAAACAGGAGAATTTCTAAGAGTTGGAGGCCAGCCTGAAGTATGTAGCAAGATCAAGGCCAGCCTGGGCTCTTCCTCCTCCTCCTCTCTCTGTCTCTCTCTGTCTCTGTCTCTGTCTCTGTCTTTCTCTCTCTCTCTCTCTCTCTACCCCTCCCTTTCTCTCTGTTTCACTGTCTCCATCTGTCTGTCTTTCTGTAATCTTTACTAATCTACACAGAGGAAAAGACAACCTCTTGCTATATTAGACAATGATTTGAAGGTATTTTTGACTCTTTATTTCCCTTTTGAAGACACTGTTCTTTGACTGTGTCATAGTAGAATTTATGAGGTTCATGTTCATCCTATATAGAATTAACATCATCCAGACATCCCAGGTAAGTGCTATGGGCAGCAAAGCATGGAGGTGCATGCCTGTAAACCAACACTGGGGAAATTGAGGTAGGAGGATTGTTGTGAATTCAAGGCCAGGCTGGGCTACATAGCAAGATCCTGCCTTAAAAAACAGCAACAAGTAAGCTAATGGACAAATTAATTGACCCCTTGATAGTGGCCAATATTATGAACTGACATTTAAAAGTAATTCAGTCTTTCCAATGTGAGTTTTAAATTCTTTTGGGTATATTCCTAGCAGGGGTATAGCAGGGTCAAATGGGACCTGTAGTCCTAGTTTTCTGAGAAATCTCCACAAAGATCTCCACAATGGTTGCACAAGTCTGCAATCCCACCAACAGTGGAGAAGGGTTCCTTTCTCCCCACAACCATGCCAGCATTTATCATTGGTTGATTTTGTGATCACGGCCATTCTTTGTGGAGTGCTAGGAATATACCCAAAAGAATTTAAAAACTCACATTGGAAAGACAGATGTACACCCTTGTTCATAGCAGCTCAGTTCATGATAGCTCAATCTTGGAAACAACCCAAATGTCCATCAACTGGAGAGTGGATAAAGAAGATGTGGTTTTTTTTACAAAATGGAGTATTACTCTGCCATAAAGAATGACAAGATCGATC
>PVIC010001967.1:0-17395 GCA_004025085.1 Thryonomys swinderianus
ATCACTTCATCTATTAGTCCTCTTCCAAATGCAAAGTCAGAAAATGGAAGCATGAGGACAGTCTTGAAGAAAGCAGCTTTGTGAGAAATGCTTTCAAAGAAAAATTTAGTGTGTGAGCGTGCAGTAGCACTGAAGAGGAGGGAGCACCGGCTTTTGGAGAAAGAACTTGAAATAACTGAGTGTGGAGACATGCAAGCATCTGTCTTTCTGTTGGAAGGATGTGGGTTGGTGGATATTAATGTCAGAGTGAGCATGCATGTGGCTGAGTGTGAAGGAATGTGTATCATGTGGGTACACGTGCTGTCTTTTTGGAGGCATGTGATTGTGTGTGTATAATTGTGTGTCCAGGTATGTGTAGGTTTGTGGGTGAGTGTATGTTTGTCTTAGTACACACATGTGTCTGTACACATGTGTTTTGTGTTTACTTTGTTTTTCCTACTGGGAATCAAGCTGAGGGCCTCACGCTTACCAGGCAGGTGCTGTGCCACTGAGCTATATCCCTGGCCCTAGGTGCACATGTACATTTGTGTGAAAGATATAAAAGTCTGCAAAAAGGGCAAATGAAACCAAATATTCTCATGGAGTGACATGGGTATCCATTTCCTTCATGAATATCACAATGCAGAAATGCCAAATATAATTTTTCAAAAAATTTCAGTTAAAATTTTACTTTCATAATTCATATTTTGTTTCATTAGTACATTTTAGTTTAAATAAGCCAACCCTGGGCCTGTGAACCATCTTATTTATTTATTTATTTAGTCAGTTTTTTGAGACAGGGCCTCACTTTGTAGTTCAGGCTGGCCCTGAGCTCACTATGTAGCCCAGACAATCCTCAAACTCAGCAATCCTCCTGCCTCTGTCTCTCGAGTGCTGGGATGACAGGTGTGAGCCACCACGCCTGGCACTGTGGTGTATGGTACTGATTGCTGGTGGGCGTGAGTCAGCATGCCCAGTATTGTTGTATGTGTTTACTGGGGATTGAACCAGGGACCTTGCACTTGCTAGGCAGGTACTGGAACCACTGGGCTAAATCTCTGGCCCTTGTGAACCATCTTTTTGTACCCTGAGATATTAGTTCTAGAGAACTTTCTGTGTAAGTGCAGTTTCTATACAATTTTTCCTGGCAAGGGAGGAGTCAAGGCTATAGTCCAGTTTTGTCTTTGCTGAGATTTAGGGCCTCCAACTAGAGAGGGTTTCCTTCCTCATTTGCATAACAGGCGATGAGGGAGGGCCTAAATAGCATCACAGAATGGAGCTTGTAGGGTTTATTTTCCTCTGTGTGGCCACATGGTAAGACTGTTGTTCTCTGGAGATTTCCGATTGCTGGGAAACATCTCTCCTACTGTGGAGGAGCAAGCTTATTAATCAAGGAAGGAAAGGCTGAGTGGTGACTTGAGCAAGTCTGAAAAGCTCATCTACAAGTACTTCAGATGTCAGGAGAATGTCTTTGGTCCCGGGCAATGTATGGGTTGCCTTTAGTTCCTTGTAGAGCTCCTACCAGTCCTTTGCATATCACTTCAGCTCACTTCATATATATATATATATATACACACATATATGTATATATATATATATCTGCATATATATATCTGCATCTATATGTATACATATATCTGCATATATATATCTGCATATATACATATACATATATATATGCATTTGGAGAAGGAACTTTGGAAAAATACAAAATTGTGAGACCCAGGAATAGATTTTTCATGTTCCACAGAATCTTCACTGGGAAAGGGGTGTGGGCTCCTGTCAATTCATTGGGACACCTTAGACTTTTTTCCCCCTACAAGATAATACAAATTTCTCCTACATTTAAGCAAATAGGAAGGCACAAAAAGCCTCCTACTGAAGTCCCTCGCTCGGGACTGCTCACTTGGGATAGGAGTTTAGTGCAAGGCTGTGGAGCACATAATAAATGTGAAAACTCAGCCATGCATTTTGAAATGCATCAGAGCGAGACTGTGTTTAGAAAGCATTACTACAGAGAATTAGCACCTTAGGCACGTGAAAAGCAGGGCTGGAGCCAGTGCCTCATCCTCAGGCGGTGTTTACCTTTGCAGCCTCCCCAGGGTGCCGAGTCTCGGGCAAGCAAAGTTTCTCGAGCTTCATTTTTTCTTTTATAGCACATTAATAAAGTGATTCACTTGTTTGTCAGCACTTTTTACTCTGTAAAGCCTGAAATTAACATCAATCACACCCGCCAAGGTGTTCAGAATAATAAATGTGCCTTTCTCCAACTCTAACTGTAGTTGATTCATGCAGCCCCTTTTAATTCACTTCACGTAGATGATGTATTTTAACTCCTTTCTAGGACCAGATTTCTGCAGGTCTCTGCAGTTGTGTGAAGGGCACAGGGCTGTTTCTTTCACCACCTTCCATATGTCACCTTTTCTTCCACCATTATGTCATTGATGTATTAATCTCTGTCAAGAACAGTGTGCCTGTCTGTGAAGAGGAGCCACAGGCATGATACACAGGTTAGCAAGTGAAGATATTCCGTACAAACAAGGGCAGGATTCGAGTCTCCAGTCTGCTGATTGCTAGCTGTTTGACCTTGAGAAACCAATTTAAATCCACCAATTTAAATCCTCAATTTCCTTATCTTTAAGTATATAATAAGGATTCCTACTTTTCAGTTTCATTGCAAGGATAAGGTAATATGTGAGAAACATATTCATTATCTAGCTCAATATTCAGTACCAAGTGGCAACATGTATGATATTAGATTGTTAGAAACTTTAGCTCTTATTTGTAAACTTTGAAATTACAAGGCATCTTATAATAAACTTTTAATAGTGTTGATGTGTTAGTCCTAAATTTTTGCTTTTTGAGACAGGGTCTCGCTTTGTAGTTCAGGCTGGCCCTGAGCTCACTATGGTGCCCAGGCAAGCCGCTGCGAACTCAGCAATCCTCCTGTCTCTGTCTCCCGAGTGCTGGGATTACAGGCGTGAGCCACCACGTCCAGCATTGTGGTATGCGGTGTTGATTGTTGGTGGGCGTGTCTCCACACCCAGCATTATATGTGGTTACCGGGGATCGAACTCAGGGCCTTGCGCTTGCGAGGCAGGCGCCGGAACCACTGAGCTAACCCTCCGGCCCATAGTCCTAAATTTTTATGTGAAAGTTAGAATGATGGCTAGGGTCTTCCATTCTGTGTCTTTTCTTACTAATTCTGTTACTTTACTGAAATATATATTAAGTTTATTATAGACTAACTTAGAAGCTTAATTTAGACTAATTTAACCAGGCCTTGAATAGCTATCATCCCAACCGATCTTTTTTATGTTGGGGCTTGGTTTTGTGGATATTCAAAACCATTATTATGGATTTGGAGGATATCAAATCATCTGTAAAACTGAGAAATATATTTAGTTGCTTATTTGTAAGGTGCGTACTTTCTGAACATTAATGCGAGTTTCAGTTAGATGCAAAGGATTGTATTAGGAGGACACACAGTATTTTGTGGAGTTTCAGTTCCTATAACTTTGCTCTGTGAGTTCTAGAGATAGAAGTGATTTTCAGGGGGTCGCACAAGATTAAACCTGGAAAACTGGTGAAGTTTCTCACCTCACCACAGTCTAAAGTAGCAGCCAAGGACCATGTAACCATGATTTCCTTCAGCTTCAGTTCACTGAACACTGCTCTCCAGGGTCATGCTGTAGTTTTATCTTCCATGTTCCACTTTTCTTCCATTCTTTTGATGGAAATGTGGGCAAGACTTAGTTATAGTAACATTTTTTAATATAGTCTACTGTTAAATTCTGAAATGACTACTTTCTTCTTTCTCCTTTTCCTCCTGCCATTTCTTTTCTTCTTCTAACTCCCCCTTCTTTATTTTTAAAAATAAAATGATTTTGTCTGATGTCATGAAAATTACTAAAACCGTTAAAATTAAGATAAATGAGCCATTTCTGTCTTGGCATATTGGTAATTAGCAAATAGTAGCATGGAGGTTAGATATATTTTGAATTTAAATTTGGTAAATTGCCTTTTTATACTAGTTTAGAAGTTGCTAGGGAGTTTTCCTTAAATTTCTTCCAAATGAGTATTGATTTTCATAATATGCTCTCAACATCACTTGATTTTAATGACTAATAATGATTAGTAAATAGGTTCTTTTTAAAGTAGATTAACTTGCTAGTTCAAGCATTGACTATTATTTAAAAATAACTCATGAATTTTAAATGCTTTTATCTTAAGCATGAAACAACATTTGTGTTTATTTGTTGTGAGGGCAGAAGCAGGAGTTATGGTCAGAGTTAGAATTTTCCCAGTTCCCGAGTTATGTGTGTAGTGAAGTCCACCCACATGCTTCTTCAAATGGGAACATCTTTCTAAACCTGTGGGACCTTCATTTTTTCCAGTCTACCTACCTGCCTGCTAATTTTCTTAAGCTTGGTTACTTGTTCTATGTGCTGCTTTGTATGACCTTAATACCCTGGCTTGGAGCATTATAATGTAGTCAAGGTAGTTTTGGGAATGTACTTACTTCTATATTTCATAAAATATTTTCTTACACACAGTGCAGGTTTATAAAAATACTCAAGCATTTTTGAAATATCTGTATTTAAAGAAGTATACAATGCTTGTAGATCTTTACTAGCCAAAAATTTAAAACTCACTACTAAAAGGGATTGTTCATGAAAACATGTTTTAAGGTACCTGCTTGTTCCAAACCTTTTCTAAATTTTACTATTCTAGTAGTGTGCTATTTTTCAGTACAAGGTATTATAATGACAACAGTGTTAGAATTTGCCCAGTTCCTGAGTTATAAATAATGCTACATGTCTCTGATAACTTTTCTCTTAAATATATGAGTCAGTCTACTGGGAAAGCCATGTGAACATGCTCTATGAGTATTTGAATATTTTGACTTTTTATTCTTAGTACTATCTAAAATATCTCCTTTGTAATTTCTTGAATTTATATTTATACCTGACTCAAAATAAATTAAGCACTCCTATTCTGACTCTAGAAATAATATTTTAATTGGTGTTCAGTATTGAAACTGATTTTTCTTCTGGGAAAATTTAAAAAAGAAAGAAAAAGAATTTTATATATATACAAATACACATTCTTTTTTCTCAAGACTTTCTGAGAACTCCTTATTTTCAAATATATTACCATGCTGTGGAGTTAAATTAAGCAGACTTCTTTGGAATGACAAAGAATTGGAGAAAATGGTAGCACATATCTAAGAGCTAAACCACTTTGTTTTGGTAAGGATATATATTATAAGTCATATATTACATTTTGTACAGTCTGCCAGGACAACGGTGCCTTTTAATGTCCATTGTCAACTTGTAACACAGACGTGCTTTTGCTGCTTCCAGAAATGGCCAACTTCTCTTTTCTGCTATTAAATTGCCCCAGTGTCTACTTAGTACTGTCATTTCACAAGGCCCTCTGCACCATGATGGCTCACATTGTGTGTTTTGTGCTCCTTCATGGCTCCTGGAGAACTTGCTTCCTATGTGGGGTATGTCTGAAATACTGGGGAGTTGATGCTCCCAGTCAGCCCTACCAGTGGGGAATGGCTCTGAAGAATAATTACTTCTGTTTTTTTCATTCTTCATTCCTTAGGTGTCACAACTCTGAGGAGTGATCTGTTCACTGAGAAATCCTCCATGGGAAAGAGCCTTAGTTGCCCTCAGTGATCATCTGGGTATTATCTTAATCTGTATTAATTTCTTTCATTTCCTGTCTGCATTTTCTACTCCCTACTGGTCTTGTTTGAATCAGCTATTTAATAAGTCAGTTCCAATCAAATCTTTACTTTGAGATCCATTTCTAGGACAACTTAATTGAAGTCACAATGTTTTAAAGGGTTACTATTGAGAATGCTTAGTAATTATAGCTAGGATCCACTGAACTAAAAATAAACACTCATTTTAGATAAATAGTGCTGGTTTGGAGTAGTTAGATATAACTAATGATTTTCCAGATTGATATCTATTAACAGTTCTCTTTTTGGTATACTTATACTGTACAATTAAAATGATTTTAGCCTTGTTTGCTACTTTGCAGCTCCAGATGTTAGGCTGACTAGAACGTTTGCATATTCATGCCTTTAGTCATTTTGGACAAAAGATGAATTTGACTTCAGCCCTAAACACAGCTCACGCTCACCCAATTGATGCACCCACCAACACTGGACAACATTTTGTACAACCAATTGGATGCTATCTTCTGTTTTGAAAATTCTAGTACTGTGTAATCTTGTCAGGTATGTAGACATGTGATGTGTCTAGTTCCTAACTGACATAGTGAAAGCTCTGAGTTTTTGGTATATCAGAATTTCTTGTTTGACATTCTGAAGGTTTGGAAAATGCAACTCAAAAGAGAATAGGGTTAATTTATATAACTTGATCAGCAATCGCCATTTCTACTTAATAACAAATACCAATTGGCATCCACCACAAAATATCCTATTCGATATATTTCAGTCTAACATGCTTTTGTTGTGGTTGTGCAGGGTGTGGTGTGCTTCATCTTTCAGTACACTCTTTCCCCTCTTGTCTTTTTTCCTTTTCCCCAAGAGGTTTCCTGATACAAGGTGTAAGGATCAGGTAACTTTGTGATAAGTGTTGGAATTGCACATTAGTTTTCCTTGATTTTAGGCTTGGTTTGGCACTGGCTTAGTCTCATTCTTTGTCACTGGGACAAAATACCTGACACCTGAAAGGTACAGGATCAGAGGCTTATTTTGTAGATGCTACTGTTATAGTTCATACTTAGCTGGCTCAAAAGCAGGAAGACATGGTACAAGGGTCCAGTGGAGCAAAACTGCTGGCATCATAGAGGCCAGGAAGCCAGTGGAGAAGGAGGAACTGAGAAAGGGAGACATCCGTGTTCAGGTCAGGCCTATCGTAACCGCCCTCTTCCAACCAGGCCCATGCTCCCAACAGCACATTTAGCTCCCAAACTCACAAGTCTTTAGGGGCCACTTCAGATCGAAACTGTAGACATAGCGCTTGCGTGTGTGAGGAAAGGGTTGCAGTCCTTGCTGGCTCCCTGAGATCCACTGACTGCTTTCCCCAACTGCACTGCACCCCATTTCCTCTCTTCTCGACTCTCTGGAACACAAGCACGTCCTTCATTCTCACCCAGTGGCCAGCACCCCCCCTCTCTAAGGGAAATGTTATGTGTGAATTTCTGCTGTGCTGTGTACTGTGGTAAGAGATTCTTCTGCCTGGTCCCGCCGTGTTATTGCATCTGCTCTATTGCCATCAGCCTAGACACTGCAGGGCTCTGGGGCAATCTCCACCTTGGTGGCACAGAGGGACATCCTCCTCATTTTCCTCCTGCCCTACTGTGTCTTTCCGCACCTCCTGCCTCTAGTCCAGAGTGATGGTAGCGCTGGCCTCATTTCATCTGCTCTGCAGCCTGAAGCCCTCACCGTAGAGAAGGGCTTCCTTCCCAGCCCAGTGTGGCAATTTCCCTGAGAGCCTTCTTTTTAGATGTGGATTTGGAATTTAGAAAACACATTCTCTGCAGCAAAGCTGGGTTCTTAAGACTATCACATAGCTGTGAAGTAGAGATGTGTGTGTGGGGGGGGGCATGCAAGCATTTCTGGGGATCAAACTCATGACCTTGCACTTGCTGGGCAGGTGTGGAACCACTGAACTATATCCCCAGCCCTACAGATTATTTAATTGTGAAGTTCAAAGTTAAACTATGACTTATTTGTCACAGGCTGAATACCTTTCTGAAATAATAAATATTATTTAATGAGCAAGGAATCATAGGAAGTTGACTTATGGTGAATGAAAAATATATTGGTTTGATACTGTCAAAAGTACTGTTCATTTTCAAATGTTATTAGTGTGTATTTTCAAATTAGCTCTCATTCACATATTCATCGATAAATAACCAGAATAAAGCAAAAAACACGAAGCTGGTGACATTAACTTTATAGAAGTACACAGCATATAAATTTTGTGAGTAAGAGATGCTAACTTGTTTTCTATGCGTTTTAGGTTTACTGCTGCTGGAAGTATAGCACACAAATCCTTGGCCTTGAAAAATTAAAATAATATAATTTTTATGAGTCTTGGCCTCACCCACATCAGTGAGTGTCTACATTTTGCTGTGTAAGAGATTTAGCCAACACATAATAGGCTACAAATCCTAAACTATACCTGGACTAACACCAGTTCATGTTCATTCAGCTCAGAAACGGGTGAAGTTTAAGCAGCCATGTAGACCCTTGTGCACTCCGGCCACAGCGCCCCCTGGAGAATAAATCAGAGTTAGTCCGCTTCCCCGAAGCTGTGCAGATCAAGTCAGGTGGTGTTAGAGAGGAACACTGAAGGACGGTTTGACCAGGAGCTTTCGTTTATTAGCACCTCCTGGCTGCCACATGGTTTCTGGGGATGGAAGGGAGCGTGGCCTTATTCTCAAAGACCAAGTGTCTTTTTCTACCTGGAAGTTGAGAATACAATGGAAGAAGAGAACTGTTTTTAGGGAATTATTGCACAGGTAGTAGCAATTGTTTTATCTTATGTGATCCTCAAATCAATCCCACAATAATTTTATTTTCCAGATCACAGGAATGAAGGCTTTTCACATCAGCACTCTGGTGGGGACTGGTAGAGAGTGGGGGTGAAGGTGGACTCCTGTCTGTTTGGCTGTCACTCAGGCCTTTTACACTGCACCAATGAGTAGAAAAATGCATCACCTTTCTCTGACCTTGACGTTTTTGAGATTATTTTCCCCTAAAGGATAAATTAAGATGCTTTCATAGTTCAGGGAGACATCAAAATTCTTTGTTGGCAGAGCACGCAAAGGCTCTGTAAGAATAACAGTTGCCTCTCAAGACTGACTACGTAGGAAACCTGAAAGCCTGAATGTAAATGCTCAGCTGATTTTTTTTCTGGATTATCATGGCACGTAGAAAATGTTTGCTATTTGCCACAGTATATCATCTAGTTTGTCCTCACTAATAGCCGTACTCAAAGCTTATTATTCCTGGACAGTGGCCCAGAATAAGGCAGGTCTGTTGTACATACCCTGACGGTGCAGAAGCTATAGGTTTCATTTCCATGTACTAGCAGAGATGATTACTTCCACATATCAGTATTATTTTTAACTTTGAAGAAACTGTAAACCACGCATTAAATCTAGTCAGTAAAAATTAATGGACCATTTTGAGATTGTACATTACCTGATTAGAGCAGAGAGGAGGTGTCACATACCCTCAGAAATGAGTAGGGTTTGAGTGTTGTCTTGAATACCTTTGGGGGTTAATCTGGAGATATAAACTTAAGATTTAAAAATATGTTTCACATAATCTCTTATTTATTTTGGAAATTGCATTTTTAGGCAGAAAAGCTTCACACCAGGAACTGACAACAGGAACGAGAACAGTAGATAAAGAAAATGATAAAAGTAATAACAGGAAGACAAATCTTCATAATGAATTCTACTTTAGATTAAAGAAAAACTTTATATTCAGGCTTTATATTCAACTTTATCAGATTTGTCTATTCCCTTCCTCATAAAAGAGAAAACAAAACAGTAATGCACCCAACTCTTCCTTGACACAGAAAAACACTATTTTAAAGTAATTGATTGCACCTGCAGCTTGGTAATTTGCCTCTAAGTTGATAACCTTAGTGGACCCTAAAAAGGCAGGATGTTTTCCTGTGTAGACTTCTATGTCTGCACTGGCATCTGGAAAAGGAGAATTAAACTGCGGGTTTATAACCTTATTTTGCAGCTTTTCTAGAAAGTAACTCAGCTTTATTTACACCTGCTTTCAAAAATAAACATTCAAGTGATGCAATGGCAATAAAGCAGATGGAATCAATAATTCACGTATCTCCAGAGGAGTTTGTCAAGAAGCAGAAGCATAAAATATGACTATTTTAGAGATTGCCTTATTTTAACATGTATGAGATACCCATGTTTTGGTTGAATTTAGCCTATTTTGCCTTCGATGTATATTAGAAAAAGAGTATTTTTGGAAAAAAACTAAGTGAAAGGATTTCACTCATGTTGAGTCCTTTTATTTTGCAAAGAAATTCTTCAATCTTTATGGCACAGTTTCTTTGATCTATGGACCATAAACATTCAGATATAATAGCATAACTTCTCTCCCTCTAAGGATGCAAATATGGGCCAGGGACGTAGCTCAGTGGTGCCATGCCTGCCTGGCAAGCACAAGGTCCTGAGTTCAATTCCTGATACCAGATAAAAGAAAAAAGGTAAATTTGGCCATTTGACTTCTCCAGGTTGTCCTGTAAATCTCAGATTTGATTCACAAACATACCTGTGATAGAAGCATGCAGAGAGGTACTCGTGGCTGCCTTCGGCTCCATGTTGTGAAACTGGCCTTATAGAAAGCGAGATGTGCTACCCTTCTTTAGCCAAACCCACCGTGGGTGTGCTTGTGCGCTGGTGCTTTTCATCTCCTATACTTAACCAGCTTCACTTTCTTATCCTTCATTGATGTTTCTGCAGCTATCCATCTTGGCCTTGCCGCAGAAGCGGGGATGTGCCTCCCACGGCCATGCTCCTCCTCAGACTGAAGCTTCTGGCTGTAACTCGTGCAGAATCATTCTTCTTGTTCAGTTATACTCTGTTTAAACTTAGGATTTATTCAGACCATATTTTAGCATTACCAAGAATCAAGACACCATTCTCTGTATCTAGTCATTTTATTTAATGATCATTTCCATTCTACTTAATGGAATTTATTTAAAACATTATATTAGAGTATTTTCTTACCTATATGGCTTTTCAAATGGAATTGAAGGAGGTTAGGGTAGTTAATGGTAAATTTTGCATGAGTCGATTATAATTATAAGTCAATCAAAACTTTTACTGAAAGAGATGGACAGGGAGAGGAAAGCAGGAGAGAGAGAAAGAAGAGTAGAAAGTATGAATGAAAGTCAAAATGGTAGTAGGCTGCTGTGTTTTATTGGAATTGTAGGGATTTATTCAAGTATAATTTAGATTTTATGGTAAAGAGTGAAGCTTAGACAATACTACTTGTGAAATGTACATTGGAGTGATGAGATTAAAATTAGGAATTATTCTTCAGCGAATGTGAATGATAATGAAAATTATCAAAGTATGGTTCTCTCAGTTCCTTTTGGAAGGAATTAGGGAAGAGCTGGGACGGTATAGCAAGAACAGTGACATGTGCAAAAAGAGAATTCGTGTTTCCTAAGAAGGGGAGCTGACTTAACCCTGAGCGAGCTGAGGAATTTTGAGGGCCCCCACCTCGTTCCGCCTGCCCTCTGGCCGGCATCTGTGTAAGTCACTTACCATGCAGTTGCAGTTTCGTTTTCTTTGTCCTGTCTCCTCAGTTCCCTCCTGTGGGATCTTCCAGGAGAAGCCATGAGCTCTAGAGTGTCGCAAGTTCACTGTGCTGTGCGCCGGTTACAGCTGGGAAAACTAGTTTGTTGTTCAGTCTGTTACTCCTTCCTGATTCCTAAAAGACCAGTACTACTCCGGACAGGAATATATCGACATTTCTCCTTCCCTGGCTGCTGTTTTCTGTTTCCAGAGGCTTGTTACTAAAATCCACTAATTTTCAAAATATTGTACTTGTAGGAAAGTTTGATTCAATCCATCTGTTTTTTTTTTTTTTTTTTTTTTTGAGACAGGGTCTCGCTTTGTAGTTCAGGCTGGCCCTGAGCTCACTATGTAGCCCAGGCAAGCCTCCAACTCAGCAATCGTCCTGCCTCTGCCTCCTGAGTGCTGGGATTACAGGCGTGAGCCATCACACCTGGCACTGTGGTATGCGGTGTTGATTGTTGGTGGGCGTGAGTCACCAAGCCCAGCATTGTATGTGGTTACTGGGGATGAACTCAGGACCTTGTGCTTGTGAGGCAGGCGCAGGAACCACTGGATCTAAATCTCCGGCCCTGTTTTTACTCTTTTTATTTACTCCTTTGTTCAAGATAAGAAGAGCCCAGAATCCAACTTTGGAAGAAGAAGCGAACAACCCCGAACCTGGTAACGTTAAATTGGTGAGCTGTTTTTTACAGGCAAGCTATCTGATAACATTTTTGGTGATTGTAGCCAAGAGAGTACGTTTTGGTGTGGTCAGTCACAGAAACAACAGTTTTAGCAATCAGAGTCAGAAAAGTACATTCTGGTGTGGCCAGAAATGAGAATAAAGCTAGTGTATCAGAGACCAAAGTAAGGCCCAAATTGGACACAATTTTTATTTTTCTCCTTGAATTTTTTCTTATCCCAGGATTTTTTTTTTTTTTTTTTTTTTGAGACAGTGTCTTGCTTTGTAGTTCAGGCTGGCCATGAGCTCACCATGTAGCCCAGGCAAGCCTTGAACTCAGCAATCCTCCTGCCTCTGCCTCCCAAGTGCTGCGATTATAGGCTGAGCCACCATGCCTAGCATTAGGGTGTGTGGTATTGATTGATGGTGGGTGTGAGTTACCACACCTGAAATTGTTGTATGTGGTTACTGAGGACTGAACCAGGGACCTTGTGCTTGCAAGGCATGTGCTGGAACCACTGAGCTAAATTTCTGGCCCTTTTATCCTAGTTTCCCAAAGGACTTTTTTCTTGGTTTGTGTCTCAGTGTAATGCTAGGATTAAGGATGTCTCACCCTGGGTGTGAGTGACACCAATAAATCCAACTAGACATGGGTTTATGGCAACTACTTCCATCTTTTTCTTTTTTTTCTGACTGGTCTTATAAGTTAAACTTCTGAGTTTTGAAGAACAAGAGGGAGGAAGCTTTTTTCCTCTGGTATTGAGAATTGTCCTCAAAATTTTGCTCTTGCCAGGCAGGTGTGGTGCTGCTGATCTACATCCCTGGCTCAGGGGAGGAGCCTCTATTTGAATTCTTTTAATTGGCAGAGTGGCTCTTCCCTCCATGGAAAAGAAAGACTTCCATTTAAAAATATTCTAGGCTTTTGTTTAGGACCAAGTGCTTGCAGTCATAGTTACCTAGCTCTTCTGCTTCATATCCAGATATGTTAGATTTATGACTGATGCCCGAATAAAACAGCATTTAATATTTTAAAGCCTAATTAAGCTATAAGTGTATATAAACAGCCATCCTGATTTTTTTTTTTTTTTTGAGACAGGGTCTCACTTTGTAGTTCAGGCTGGCCCTGAGCTCACTGTGTAGCCCAGGCAAGCCTTGAACTCAGCAATCCTCCTGCCTCTGCCTCCTGAGTGCTGGGAAGACAAGGTGTGAACCACCATGCCCAGCACTGTGGTATGTGGTACTGATTGCTGGTGGGTGTGAGTCACCTCACCTGGTATTGTTGTGTGTGTTTTTATTGGGGATCGAACCAGGGACCTTGCACTTGCTAGGCAGGCACCGGAACCACTGAGCTAAATCTTTGTCCTGACTGTAATTTCTTATCAATGAGAAACAAGGTGATATTTAAGTTTCTGTGTCTAATATATTTCACTTAACATTATGGTCTCTAGTTGCATCCATTTTCCTATAAATGACTCAGATCTATCTTTATGGCAGAATTGCATTCCATGGGTTTAATAAATACCACATTTTCTTTATTTGTCCATCTATTTATAGATATAGAAGCTGCTTATAAGGTGTAGCTATTAGGAATTGTGCTATATCTCTGTAATGTGATGTCTTTAACTCTTTCGGGAAAATATCTAGAAGGGGATTTCCTAGTTTCAGCTTTTTGAGGACTCTGCACATTGATCTCCATACTGGTTAGCCTAGTTTACATTGCCACCAACAGCAGAGAAGAGTTCCTTTTTCCAGCATTTGTTATTATTTGATTTCTTAGCGATGGCATTTATTATTTGATTTCCTAGCGATGGCCATTGAATAAAATGGAATTTCAGTGTCATTTTAATCAGTATTTGTCTAACAGTCAGGTATGTGAGCACTTCTTCATGGTTTATTGGTCATTTATGCTTCTATGAAGTGTCTATTCATCTCGCTTGTGCTGGCATTTTTAAATTTAGTTAAGTTGACATTTCATGGTTAATGTTCATAAATAGTATGACTGAAAATTTCTTTAGAGAAAAAAAGTTTTAGATTTAGTCAATACCATACTCTTTATGTCTTCCTCCTATTCACACTGATATTTATCAAGCTGCAAAGACCCAGCATTTTACACTATGGTTATAATGCTTTCCAACTAAAATTAAGTTTCTACTTATGGCATCTCTGAAGGTTTAAGAATCACTTTCTGTTATGTTTCAGTTCATTAACAAGAACTTTGGAGAACATTACAGAAAATGAGAAAAAGGCTAAGAAACTTTTCTAGAACCATAGGTTTATAGAATGTTGTTTAAGTGAATGATGAATATCAAATTTTGGGGGCTCTTTTCTAAAGATTTCACTACTTTCTCAATGTACGTAAGTGGTCAGATGACATAACGTTTGTTGTCCTGTTAGTGTTGGTATCTGTGGAGAGAGTGCAAGAACACACTAGAGTTGGCCTAGATCATGGTTCTCAGACTTTAGTATACATCAGTGTCATGTTGTTTAGAGGACATGTTCATGCACACGTTACCAAGACCCATGCCATGATGTGTGATTCTATCAGGCTGGGTTTGATCCTGAGCATCAACATTTGGTCAGTCTCCAGATAATACTGGTGTTGCTTGTTCACAATCCAGACCCTGGGAACCACTACCTTAAAATAAGGAGAGTGTCTTAGTTCTTCATTGCTGGAATAAAAATACCTGACATCTACAACTTAGAGAAAGAGGTTTATTTGGACTCGCAGTGTGTAGAGGACTCAGTGCATAATCAGTTGGTTCCAAGGCAGAGTGGGATGGCAGAGGGCATGATGGGAGACAAACAGTTCATAGCACAGTAGGCAGGAAGCAGCAGGGGATCATGGAAGGAAGAGGGCCATATATCTATATTTATATCTATATATCTATATACATATATATATCTATATACACATATAGATATATATCTATATCTATATACATATATAGATATAGGTATAGATATCCTTCCAGGCCGTGCTCTTAATAACCCACCTCTTCCTATTTGGCTTCATTTTCCAAAGTACACACAGCTGTAACCCATCAGTCAGCTAACAGTGACAAGTATCACAACCCCATGACCCCTATCACCTCCTCAAAGCCCCACTTAGACTGCTTGAAGCTATGGGGGACACCTAGCCATAACAGAGGATGTGATTGCATGACAGCAAAGCAGAACATGGATCAGATTTTAAGTTTGTTTTTCCTCCTTCATATGTCAGTTTACTTGGAGATGATTGAGACTTGGATACTATATTACTCAGTGATGTCAAGTAGAACACCCAAAACATAATGCATAGTATATGTGCCACGCAGGGTGATAACCCAGTCTCCATTAGCATTCTCTGTGGTTCCACTGATATTTGATAAGAATTTGCTAAGTTACTGTAAGACAATTCTACCAACAGAAATTCTGCAAGTTTCAGTTCATGCCTTCTCTGGTTTGAAGACAATTTAAATGATTGTTGTTGTATTTGAACAAAAAATATGCTTTAAAATTCTCTGTACAAAAATACAAAACAATGGGTTATGAAAAAATTTATGATGAAGAGTAGACATTTAAGGCCTGGAATTTTAAGCAACTTCATTTTAATATTTTATTCATTTATTCAATTCTTATTTGATGGATTATTATTCCCATAACCACCTTTAGGACCAAATAACATCTCTTTTATAGCACTTAACACACTTTATTGGGAAAAAAACATTTTCTATGTTTATGCCCCATAATAAGGGGCATAATAAGGATCCTTAGATATATTCCTATGGAATCTGTGGCTGGATTAGGCTTGGCATTGGAAAGACAAAAACAAAAATACAGATCTAACACAAAGTCATTGTCTGAGAAGATTCTTCAGTGGAGAAGTTGAAACAAAATGTACACACACATGTTTATATGTATGTATAATATATATATATATATATATAATTACATCACTAAAATTTTAAACTATTTGTAAAAAAGGATCCAAATCATGTTGTGGACATTAACTGGGTATTTCATGCAATGTAATGAAACATCCCATTCACAGTGAATGCTTGACAAGCCATTATTGAATTTAATGATTTAGTTTGATAATAATATAGAGAGGTCAGGACAGTGGCTATATCATACTCAAAGTACATTCATTCTTCACATCTCTTATAATACACTGTATAGATATTTTTACATCGGGAGGTTTTTAGAAGCATGTTTTTTCAACTCCAAGGGATTTTTAACTTAAGTGATTGGTATCTAAAGAATTCTTGGCTAATAATCTTAAAATTAGAAGCTCTACAATGAGGTCTGGAAATTGTAGTTCTGTATTTAAAACTTCAGCAACAACAGAAGTAAGTAGGAATGTTACGATCTGAGCTGTTACTGTATAAGACATGTTCAGATGAAATTATAGCTTGATAAGGGCTCTGAGAATTCTATCAGGTCAAATATTACTTCCATGAATTATAGATGCTTTTGATGGTAAATGATCCCATAAGTCTTCTGAGCCACTGGACTCAATCTGGTCTTTCACTGAAAAAAAAATATATGTGTATATATGTATGTATGTATGTATGTATGTATGTATGTATGTATGTATGCCTCTTTGTACAGGCCTAACATTGATTAAAAGGAAGAGCAAAGAGAGGTCCCTATTTCCCCCAGCAACCAGAGGATTTGTGGATGCTTAATGTGAACTACTGACATGTTCATTGGCTAAGGTTCCTGGGAGAGTTATCTCTATAGTCACCCTTCGCTGTGCAGTGCTCCCGGCTTTGTTTAAGTTAGGACAGGCTGAGGTGCAGAGAGTGCTGAGGCTGAGGAATGTTTTTTAAAAATTCTGCCTCATTGTCAGGTAACTAGGTTAAATTATATTTTAACAACATATAACCAAAAGTCGTGCTGATGTTAACACAAAACCTCTAAAATATAAACAAGTGTTCTATTCTTCATATTACCAGGGAGCGCCAAGATCATATAAAATTTGATATTTATATGTAATAGCATGGAAAGAAGGATCGATTTTCAGTATTTGATTTAATTATGTTTTATGAAACTTACTGTTGGAGACAAACTGGTAAAGCATGATTTTATGCATTGTCATTTGGGGCCACTTTTGATCTGACTCTGCATAATTTTATGTAACATTTGCCCTAACTTCCTAAAACTTTGGTAGTGTTAGTACTTTCATGTTTTAATAATATGAAAATTGTAATAAACATGAAGTAGCTATTTATTTTTGGTGAAAAGAAAAACTAGGAACCTTGGTTATTTTTAATCAATTATTAGTTCATAATGATGTCTATCTGCCCATTTTCTATCAAATGAAATGGATTCAGTTTTAGATGGAATCACAAGATTGTTTAATGAATAATCTTTGGATGGATATATACTATATAATCACCATTATATAGAATATTGTTATCAATTACAACATTC